>CM033698.1:5382889-5491848 GCA_019514585.1 Dendrobium officinale | reverse complement strand
TGGTAGGAATCCTCATTTGAATGCACTCTCACACTCTCTCCTTAACTATTCTCTCAAGAGGCACGAAGATCAAATGACAAAAAGATTGGGTGGTAGTCTAATTTGGACTATTTATACAAAAGACAAGAAAAACCGCCCAAAAACTGCAAGTTTTCAATTCTGTACGTAGTGGATCATCCCGTATGATCGTGGATCGTCTTGGACGATTTTACTTAAACGCTTTGAAATGACCCTATTTGTATATGTGTACGAAATATCTTCGTACACGCTAATCATCTCGTACGAACTAGGTTCGTCCGGTACGAACGGTTATTACTAGGTCGGTTCTAGAAACTTCTAAAAACCGTTCTAAGTCGGTTAATCGTCTGGGCAAAAATTGGTTCGTCTGGACGAAATTTTTACAGAGACCAGATCGTACTGTATGATAATTAATTTAGTCTAGACGAAAATTTTACAGAGAGCAACTCGTTTTCTGACGATAATTAATTTCGTCTGGACGAAAATTTTACAGAGACCAAGTCATCCTGGACGAAAATTTTACAGAGAGCAACTCGTTTTCTGACGATAATTAATTTTGTTTGGACAAAAATTTTATAGAGACCAAGTCGTCCTGGATGATATTTAATTTCATCTCGGACGAATAGGACTTAGAAAATTTTTCAAGTCAGTTCCTATTCGTTATATGTGCTCAATAGGAGATAACTGTCTGATCGTCCCGTACGATCTGATATCATCTCGTACGATCAGTATAAATTTTATATGATCTCCTTATGTGTGTGTGTATGTTTTTATTCACTCAATTACAATCACTCCCTTTCAAATTTAATTCAAAGAAAAGTACAAGCTTCAAATTCACAAAGTATTTCATGTTGAATTTGATTTGAAGTCTTCGTAGTCTGGAGTTCGATTTTCCTGAAATGTTAGTACACACAAGAGCAAATACAAATCTTCTAAAATTGTTATGAGATAACTACACATTTGAACAATAATGTTTGGAATCATCAAAACTATACAAGTTGCAAAAATGTAAAGCATGCAAATAGCAACTATCTTAACAAGAGGCTATGCCCGCTTTGTATGAAGAAGAAAGAGATGCATCGACATTAGCTTTTATCCAATTGGGTGGAGGAGGATGCCAAGTATTGGACAATCTTGACGATTGATTGACATCCCAAAAGCCCAAATTAGAAGAGCTAAATTTGTTAGAAATCGAAGCTTGAACAATAGCCTCGGATGCTATAAAGCTCTAATTATCTTCTGTACCGCCATGAACTCTCTTGTTTCTACTTTTCCAAGATAGAAATACTAACGTACAGTAAAGATTTACCATCATTCTTTTAGTGGAAACATTGTTTTCCAACCAGATTAAACATTGTTTACTAGAATTGAACAATGGGAAACAAAAACCCCAACGATTTAAGAGTTGTATTATCTCTTTGATCTTCAAACAACCACAAACAATATGTTCCATGTCTTCATTACTTTCACATCCTCTTGGACATTGAGCGTTTACAGCAATTCTTCTATAGCAAAGGAAATGCATTGAAGAAATAGCATTTTTCTTTAATCTCCACCAAAAATTCTCTACCCGAGAATTCACTTTTGCCTTTTTAATCCATTTCCATACCATATTTGCCTCCAATCCAGAATTCTGCACTTTCCTTATAAGACCAGGAATAGACTTGCTAGAATTTTGATTAATAAGGACTAGTGAATCATCAATTTTATCTTTAGAGATCTGGATCTTCATTATCATCTCAACTAGCTCTTTGCCAAAGACTTTTTTCAGATTATTTTCATCCCATTTACCTTTAGAAATGAAAGCCTCTACCATAAATTGACCGTCCTCCACCGGAATTACGTAAGTAGTCCAATTGTTAATACTTTTATCAAGGATCCAAATGTCTTTGAAAGCATCAACTGATTTACCATTTGCTATATCCCATTTCACAATAGGATATAACGAATTAAATCCTTCATTCAGAATTTTGAAGGCAGTTGACTTGTTTCCATTGGGATTTTCTTTCATCAATTTGTTACCATATTTTACATCCATAATCGAATGTAATAGAGATTTTTCTTCTTGAACGAATCTCCATGCAAGTCTAGTATGTAAAGCAGGAGCTTTAGTTAAATTAGAATGAATTCCTCTTCCACCATTTTCAATTGGTTTGCACATATCATTCCAATTCACATAATGCAAACCTTTGGCTCCATTTTTCTTATCCCATATGAAATTTCTGCATATTTTATCCAGTTCAGCCAAAATTTTTCTCGGTATCAAAGAATGGGTAGAGTGGTAGAGAGGAAGAGAAAGTAATACTGATTTATCAAGAATTATCTTCCCTGACAAAGATAAATACTTGTTTCCCCATTGATTAAGCTTTTTAAAAGCTTTGTCTATAATGAATTGAAAGTCTTCTTTCTTCATTCTCCTTAATGCCATCTTTACACCAAGGTAAAGGAATTCTTTTACATATTTGAAGCCCATGATTCTAGATAAGCATCTCTTCCTTCTTCTTTCAACATGTTTACCAAACATAATGAGAGATTTGCTATAATTATTTTTTTGACCTGTCCATTCACAGAATTTATGGAGAATTCTCTTCACACCCAACACTTCTTTCTTATTAGCTTTGGAGAACATAATAACATCGTCTGCATAAAGAAGATGAGAGATACGAGGTCCCTCCGGACAAAGTTTGATACCACAAGAGCTACAATGAAATGCATTTGAGAGAAGTTGTGAGCAAAGAATAAAAAGAATGGGTGAAAGGGGGCAACCATGCCGAAAACCACTTCTAGCATGGATCCAATTAGAACAATTACCATTGATGATAATAGAGAACATAGGATTTACAACACAATCCATAATTAGCTTAGAAATGTGAGGAGGAAATTTAAAATATTCCAATACTCCTTTAAGATATTCCCAAGCCATAGAATCATAGGCTTGTTCCATATCCACTTTAAAAGCCACAAGACCCGAATAAGCTTTAGAAATTCTAAGTTTGTGGAAGATTTCATGTGCTAGCATAATATGGTCTGATAACGATCTGCCTTTAATAAAAGCCACTTGCTCCATAGAGACAAGTTTAGAAATGACCAAATTAATTCTATTAACAATAATCCTTGCCACCACTTTGTACACCGTGTTACATAGACTAATTGGTCTATAATTTGAAGGAAGAATAGGATTTTAAATCTTTGGGATTAGAATAATAAGAGTTTCTTTCCAATCTTTGTTCAAGTCTCCAAATTTGAAAAAATGGTATAAAGCTAACCAAAAGTCCTCCTTAATGATATTCCAATAAACTTTAATAAAAGAATGCGAAATGCCATCAATACCTGGAGAAGTGTTCTCTTCCAATTGCTTCAACACATTAAGAACTTCGGTCATAGAAATATCCGCCTCCAGAATGCATCTCTCTTGCTCAGTTAAGCAATTAGTAGGATCCGTCCATCCCACCAAATTAGTGTTTCTAATCTCCCATTTCTTTTGAAAGAACCTCATAAATACTTCTTCCATGTGATCTTGATCTTCAATAGTATTGCCATCTTCATCTTTAATCTTTATAATTTTATTGATATTTCTTCTAGCACTTGCATAATTATGAAAAAATCTTGAATTACCATCTCCTTCTTAAGCCAATTAACTTTAGCCCTTTGCTTCCACCAAGTATTCAACCTAGCCAAGGTAGAATTGAGTTCCAACACCTTTTCTTTTAGTATCTTGTATTCTTGCTCCGTGAGATGACCGTTAGAAGCCTCTTTGTTTTGTAATTCCATTATCTCCTCCATGAGATCTTCTTTCAATTTGTTCAAATCTTTAAGCTTGAATTTGCTCCAATAGAATAAGGATTTTAAGGATATCTTGAACTTCTTGTTGAGGATTTGAGAATAATTACCTTGATAATTTCTGCACCATTCCTTTTTAACAACTCCATAAGACGCTTGGTAGGATGCCCAACAATTTTTGAATTTAATCATTTTACTAGCCTTTGAGTTGAATGACCAGAATTGAAGAAGTATTGGACAATGATCCGAGGCAATTCTAGCCAAATGTCTCTCAATCATTTGAAAAAAGGGGAGCTTAAAGCAATTGAATTCACAAAGCACCTATCCAATCTTTCAAGGATTCTAGCTCCACCAATTTTGTTATTGCACCAAGTAAATCTTGGGCCAATGAAGCTAACTTCATGAAGATCGTTTTTTAACAAACATTCTTCCATATCCCTTGCTCCTTGATGATAAGAAAATTTCCTTCCACCTATTTTGTCTTCTTTGCATAAAAGACAATTGAAATCCCCACCAATAACCATAGGGTGTTCATGATTGGAAAAATTTGTCTAGCATATTCCATAATTCTCTTCTCCTGCTCACCTCAGTACTACCATAAATTGTGACCACCTTCCATTTTAAGTTGTTGAACAAGTTGATTTCACCTTTCACCATTTGAGTAGAGCTTTCCTCAAAAGAGAAATTCACATAATGTGTATTCCAAAGAATAATAATGCCACCCGACAGATTAGAAGAAGGAACACAGTAAAAGTCCCAATTATTGCCAATTAATGCATCAACTTCACTTCTATCAATAGAAGTAATTTTGGTTTCAACCAATCCCACAAAACAAACACCATTATTTTTAACTACCTCTTTAAGGTAGAGGGAAGCACTCCTTTTCCTTGCTCCCCTACAATTCTAAAAACAAATAGAATTCATTTAAAAGGATTATGGGGAAAGGACCCCCCATTACCTTTTTCTTCCATTTCCATTCTTCGACTTCTAGTAGAAGCATTGATCGGTCCCAAGTCTTTAAGTTGCTTATTCTTCTTCCTTTTAGATGATTGACATGAATCTTCTATACCCTTAGTACCAATACTGTTAGAGGATATGCCAATAGAATTTGTTACAATCAGTTCTTCCTTGCTAACAATCATTGTAGAATCCGGTACCTCTGAATATGAAACAGTATCAACTGGATTGACATTAGTGATATTTTCATTAATTTCTCCGTCTTCTAATTCCTTCAGGATGTTGAAACTGTTATTGACTGGAATAAGAGATTCTGTCTCTGCACTACTTACTACAGAAACTTTTTCCATTGCAATTACTGTAGTTTTCTTGGCTGGAGATAGGGGTGTCAATTTCGGGTCACGGGTCGGGTTCGGGTCGTACCCAGAACTGACCCGGGTTCAATCAGGTCGACCCTAACCCAACTCGGGTAGGCAAACGGGCCGAAATCATGGACCCGAACCCGACCCGCTTCGGGTTTGGGTCAACCCGACACGACCCGGGCAGTGGCACGGGTTTGCGATTTTGCAGCGCCAGCGGGTTCGACATTTCGGCGGACGACGGTTCGTAGCGTGACGGGATGGCGGGCCGGCGAGCAACAGCGGTCGGGGCGGGCCGGCAGGCAGCGCGGCAGCGGGACGGCAGGGCAGCGGCATGGTAAGTCGGCGAGCAGCAGCGGTCAGCTACGCGGCAGGCAGCGGCGTGGAGGGCAGCAGCGGTCAGGGCGGGCAGTTCCGCGCTGGCATGGGCACGGGCAGCGACAGTGGCACGACGGCCGGCGGCAGCGGCGCAGCGGGCCAGCGGTAGCAGCACGGCGGGCCAGGGCAGCGGCGCAGACGTGGGTCAGACTCGGACTCCGCGCGACAGCGGCCGACGCGATGCGCGACAGCGGCTGATGTGATGCGACTCGCGAAGCGACGCGGGTCAGACTCGGACTTCGTGCGGGCAGCTTCGGTCAGCCCCGGTCAGGGCGGGCAGCGGGTCATTTCGGGTCATTTTCGGGTTTCCGGGTCAACCCGAACCCGACCCGGTTTTTCAAACGGGTCAAAAACTCGAACCCGAACCCAACCCGGTTCAGGTTCGGGTTAACCTGAAGCTGAAATTTTCGAGTCGGGTCCGGGTCGGGTTTTCGTGTCGTTTCAAATATTGACAGCCCTAGCTGGAGATAACACTATCAATTCTGGATCAATATTAACTGGTTTCTTCACTGCCACAAATTATTTTTTCTGAGAAATTTTGCTATTTTTGTTCATCAAAACAGTTGGTCTTCTATTCCATATATTGTTAGTATACTTCTTCCTATAATTAACTATCATCCAAGGGCCATAATTTTCAGATTTATGCAAATTATCCTCAGTTGGTTGATTACCTACCACTGTACTCTTCTCATTGTTAACTTTGGACAAATCCATAATCATCTGATTAGACTTATCCTTGTTCAACAAGTAGCTTTTGTCACATTCCTTCTTATCATGACCGATCTTACCGCAATCAAAACAGAGATTCAGAAGTCTCTCGTATTCAATTTTTTGATAAAATTTTCCTTCTTCACCTTCTACCCAAACACCTGTAGGTAGTTTATCATTCAACTTGATTCGGACACAAATACGACCGAATTCTCTTCTCGACCATTGAAACATGTTACCGTCAATTAAGTAAGGCTTCCCCACCATTGAAGCTATACGGCAAATGTTCACTTCATCCCAGCAAAAAAGTGGTAAGTTAGGCAATCTGGCCCAAACTGGAGCTGAAAGACCTTCAAGATAATTTGGATCAAATTTTTTATTCCATTTCTCAATACCAATTATGTTCCCATTAACAAACCATGGACCGTTGTTAAGAACTGCTTCCAAGTGTTCTTTTTCAAAAAAAGAACATAACACCCATCCTTTACCAAGGATGGTTAGATGGAATTTACCGAACACTTCCCATTGTCTTCTAAGTTCATAGCTGATTGATGAGAATTGTACGTCATCTCCAAATATTTTAACCACCAAGGATTTTTTCAGTTTCATGGCATTCTCACAAACTTTCTCCTTGTGCAATTTAACTGTATGTCCATCTTCAGCAATGCAGTCACCATAATCCAAATCAGCGACTTGTATATTTTTGTTTCTATTCCACGCATTCAGATTGTTTGCAGAGTTAATTCTTTGAGGCATAACTTCAAGCATCTCATCACATTTCCCAAGTTCTCCAGAAGAACAAGATCGGACCTTCTCCCTTTCCGCATCAGAATTATTGACATCGTTGATCCTCCCTTCCAAAACAGTATCATTCAATTCATTCAAAACAATAGACTTCTTCATTTCAATGTTGGATATCACTATACCATCTCCTTCCTTCAAAACTTCAGAGGCATTTGTTTCAAAAGACGGAATAGGTAATTTATCTGTTACCTTCTCAATATGTTTTTTGGGAAGCCTACCAGAATTTTTGAGATTTCCTTCTGAAATTATGCTCTTTCCTTTGCCCGGAACTTCCAAGATTTGTTTTTTCATCATTAATCCTCCTTCATTAATGATCAGTGGCTTGTTCATCATGGAGGAAGATTTCAAACCTGTAAACAACTTTATCTTCCCATCTCCAAATGCCGATGGAGAAGAAGAAACATCACGAACACTTCCAACACTGTTCCTTCCCGTGGTACACCTATCCTCCGATGGACCTCCGGCCGCAGGTGGCCGACGACCTTCCGTCAACATTCCACCGTCGATGTCGCCGCGAAAAATGAAAATTCAAAATAAAAGAATTTTGAATTCTCAGAGCTTCTCTCTCTAACGTTAGCTGTATTTTTAAAATACCAATTCACCCCTACATATTTGTAGATTCAAATTTAGTTTTGGTCATACAAAAAAAGGTGACTACAAATAAAAGTTGGGTAATATTAATTCTATTTCATACTATAGGTATAACAATGTGTCGTATGATGTGTTGAATAACATGTGCAATAATCAAAATCACCATGTTGACTAGTAGCTAGTGCTAAGGTAGTGGGGAATTCCTAAGGGTCATATTAATGGTGAACAATTTATAGTGTAAATCTATTGAAATATCATGGGATTTGATAATAGTGTTGGAAATATTGAGGTACTCATGTAAATCTTGGTTAGTTAAAACTACTTGGCACTAGAATACAAAAGAATGCATAGAGGTCCTATAACTAGTGATCCTGAGATTGGAAAAAAATATAGAAGAAGTTTTATTAGATAGGAAAAAGCTAGAGTGATGATAAACTTTGTGTAGTCCCAACGAAAAGGTCTAATGCCTCATATCCTAGTTATTCTTATTTCTCTTTTGCATTCATAATTTTTTATCATGTCCATTTGATTTTAGTTTAAATTCATTATGTGGATTTGAATTAAAAGAATTTAATGCAAAAAAATTAGCAGCACACCAATTTACCTCCCCTTCATCTCTTAATATGCCTTTTTCCTTTTCTTATAATTGCGACTTACAATGTACATTTCACATTGCATTCTCATTCTAAATTCTTATGTGACACATTATATTAATGACTTTGTAATAGCTTGGAGCGGGACTATCTTTATGTAATTTTAACGGTACAGAAATTTTGACCCATATCTCACGATTATTCCCTTTTTTTTTGGTTTTTTTTCGAAAAAAACACTCTTCTCTTCTTTTCAATATTTGCGTTGGATTTATGGAACCAAGATAATTCAACATCTATTGAGCCCTCTTAAAATTAAAAAAAAATATAAATAATTTTGGTACACAACAATAGTGTAACTATATATTTATATTGTCATGTTTTTTATTAAATGAGCACACTTAAATATTGATTTGATTAAGAATAATCTACCATTTAAGTAAAGAAATTGCTTTCTTTATAAGTTATTAAAAAATTATGAATAAAAAAATTAAATTAATCTTCGATATATGGACTGTAATAAGGTTTATGACTGTTAAAATTTTAAGATAAGGAGCAATAACATACTTAACACTTTTTTTTTGTAAACCCACAGAGGGGCTTACGCGAAAATAAAATCAAAATTGCATAGTCCTTGTGGGGACATTCAGCTCACTAATGCTCAAAGAGCTACAAAATTTAAAGAAAAAATAAAACCTAAAAGCTGATTGCCCCCTACTAATCCAAAATACAAAATTGCCTATATACAATATAAGGCGATGCGAAGCCAGCGCCCAAAAAAGAAAGATCCAAGTATGATCAATCAGCACGGTCTTTCTGCCAAAAAATAGCCTTAAAGCCAAAGTAAACCTGCATAAAAACAACAAACCAATCCAACAACAAAAAGCTAAAAGGAAAAGACAATTACCATAATTAGTAGATAATCTAAGAATAGAAATAATTTGGTGAAAAACAATACCAATACATTTCAGAACCAATCTGTCCCTAGCATGATTAAACAAACTTTAGCTCTCAACCAAAATAACCATAAAAATCTTTAAACCCCGACTGAAGAACAGGTAAAAACCAAGTATAGTAATAGCCTGATGGCAAAAGATGCACTCTGGAACAATAGTAGAACCAATAGGAAACAAAATAGATGGACGTAAGACCAAGCAACAAGGGTAATAATAAATAAGCCCCAACATTTAAACCACAATAGAAAATAACCCACCACCTCAGCCACCACCAAAATAAACATCAAACCAGCATAAATAATCAACTTGGGCCTAAACCGCAAGGAGGATGACATCATCAACCACTTAAAATCAATACCAAAGCTATCACAGGCATTCTAAACAAACCCAAACACCATCCAGCATAAATAAACCAAACTTAATGAAAATAGATTAGAACCATCCAACATGAACAAAGATAAATAGAAAAACCCCAACACCCCAAACCTGGAGCACTAATAGTAAAAAATACAAACCTGAGAGCAGAGAAGTTGAGAAGATAAATAGCTAAAACATAAAAGGAGACAAACAGAACAACCATCAACCAAGTCTAATATAAGGTAAACATATTTTATCCAACCTAACCAAACCTCTTAAGAGAAAAGGAAAATTAGACTCCCCAAAATCTAGATTAGCTTCAAGATGACATCCAAATTTGGCCAGCCAATACGCACAAGCATTACCTTCATGAAATACATGAGCAATAGTATAATTAAGGGTAGAAAAAGACTATTTAATTCTTCTAATAATATAGAAAAATAGGTGATTTCCCACAAACTCATTTTTAACGATTTGAATTAACAGCAAAGCATCCACCTTAATAGCAACATTAACAAAACCTCTCCTCTGGCAGACATCAAGGCCCAACGAAAGACCCATAAGCTCAGCAAAAATAACCTTACAAGGATTTAATGGACTAGCATAAGCAACAATAACTTCTCCATAATGATTATGAATAATGCCACATATACCCACAACAGAAGTCCCAACTGAACCATCAATATTAAGTTTAAGAAAGGAAGGCAAAGGTTTTAACGACCTGACAATCCTTTTGGTTTTAACCAGCGGCTCAGAATTGATAGAAATGCCAAAATTCGATGCCAAATTCTCACAATTCTTGAAAGTCTTACTCGATATGAGATTACTTGAATAAAGCTGTAAAATTTTGTTTTTCATGTTATTAATAATAAGATTGGCATCCATTCTAATCTCATTGTGCTTAGCATCATTACGAGCCTTCCAAAAGAACCACATAATAAGGATGGGCAATAAATTGAAAATGTGACCTATAGAATTAGTCACTCAGACTCCTAAAATAGACAAAATATTACTAAAATGAGCAAAACTATCTATGTTAACAATAGCAACAAATATCTCCAAACTTTTTTAGCAATATTCCCATTAATAAATAGATGATTAATATTCTCAATATTGAAGCAGCATTGACATTTAGAAGGAAAAAAAATAAAACCTTTATTCCTTAGTAAAGTGTTAATAGGAAGGAAACCTTTAATACATCTCCACGTAAGGATGGACTAAGATAAGGGAATGTTGTTGTGCCAAATAGCTGAATAAATAAGAGAATTGTCATACTTAATTCTAATAGAATCCCACACATTTTTAAGTTTAAAAAATCCAAACGAAGAGCTTTTTAAATAAAATACGATCATTGCCTTGTAACTGTAAAGGGATGCTCAGGATAAGATTCATAAGCTCACAAGGAATAGTCTCCCTAAGTTTATTAACATTCTAATTCCCATTATGAATGAAGTTATGAACTTTAGTATTAAACATAGTATGAGTATTGAGCATAATGTCAATAGAGCCATTCCCTAACTAATCATCTTGCCAGAAGACAATATTACCGTTTCCCAACCCCCATTGAATAAATTGCTCAGCTTCCCAACTAATGTTGCACAACCTTTTCCAAACCAACGAATCAAACCTTTTGTAACTATATAAAATGGGATGCAATTCTTTGAAAGATTTAACATTCATAAATTGAGCTCATAAATTTATTTTAGATCTATAATAAAACCAAAATTTATGAGAAAAAGCCTGAATAGTATCAAAAATATTTTTGCACCCTAATCCCCCTTCATTAAATACCCCACACACTTTATTCCAGGAAGCCTAATAAATACAAGAACTATTATTCTTGGAACCCCAAAAAAAACTTATCAATCTTCTGTCCAATCTAAGATAAATAGAAGAAGTAGGATGTAAAGTATGAAAAATGTAAATAGGAATCAAATTTAAAACATTTTTAATAAGCACGAGTGTGCCACCAATAGAAAGTAAATTAGAGGTCCAATTAGAAATCTTCCTTTGAAAAATAGTGAAAACATTTTCAAAAAATTGAAATCTTTTTCTGCCTTTAAAGATAGGGGTACCCAAATACTTAATAAGCAGAGAAGTGCAATTAAAATCACAATCCTTTTGATATCATTGATCCTACCCTAATTAACAGACTTAGAAATAATAAAATTGCTTTTATCCTTGTTAATGGACAAGCCACTCATATTCTGAAAAGCATCTAAGAATTTAACTAAAACTTTAATATTGTTTAAAGACCCATTCGAAAATATAATAAAGTCTTCAGCAAATCTAAGGTGAGTAATAGGAATACCACCAATAGTACGGTAGAGAAGATTAGGATGCCTTTTATATAATTCCTCCAAACCCCTGGAAAAATAGTTAATAGTAATAATAAACAGAGCAGGAGATAAAGGATCACCTTGTCTCAAACCTTGGGAAGATTTAAAAAAACCATGATTCCTCCCATTAATGATAACTAAAAAAAAAAATTCTCGATACTATTTTTAATAAGAATAATAAAAGATTGTCAGAAACCAAATAAGTATAAAACATTGTATAAGAAGTTCCAATTCAAGTTATCACAAGCTTTAGTAATATCCAGTTTGAAAATGATATTGCTCCCTTTCACTTTATAATTGATATCATGAGTAATTTCTTGAGCAAGTAGAACATTATCAATAATACTCTTTCCTTTCACAAAACATTTTTGATTATGGGAGATAATTCTAGGCAAAATATTAACCAATATAGTAGAAATAATTTTAGAAATAAGCTTGTTGAAGAAGGAACAAAGGCTAATCGGTCTAAAATCATTCAAATTATTAGTAAGCTCCTTTTTGGAATTAAGACAATATTAGTAGAAGAAAAAAATTTAGGATAAGGGTTACTAAAAAAATCAATAACAGCTTTCAACACATCCAAATTGATGATATTCCAAGTTTTCAAAAAAAAAAACTTTATGATAAAGCCATGAGGCCCTGCAACATAATCACTATTCATATCATTCATAATATTCCAAACTTCCTCCTCAGACGGAGGTTGAACAAGTAGGTGGTTTTCTCTATCAGTAATACAAAAAGAAATAATATGAGGATTAATAATGGGAGTGGTATTAATATTATTATTAAAAATGTTCTTGAAATGATCCACCCCAAAAATGAAAATAGAATCCTCATCCTCCAACACCCTCCCATCATTGCTAATAATTTTGAAAATATGATTTCTAATCTTTTTCTTAGTAGCCATAGCCTTAAATTACTTCGTATTCCTATCCCCTTCCAAAATTATTTTTGAGGTAGCTTTCTGCCTCCAATAGATTTCCTCCTGATCTTGCAATTTAAAAAGCCTAATTTTAGCATTATTAAGAGAAGAAAGATTATTACTATCAGGATTATTCAAATGCACCTTATCTAAATCAATCACCTCATTCTCAACCTCCTTAATATTGGAAAAATATTTTTAAAAAAGTTTTTATTCCACCATCTCAAAACCTGTTTCAACCTACTCATATTGGCCCATAATTTAGCCATACCCATAATATTATTATCAGGGAAAATAGGGGCAAACCAATTATTATGAACCACATTCATAAAATCATGATGAGATAACCACATATTATGAAATTTAAAGGCAGAAGGAGCAATAATCCTAATAGCATTAATAGTTAAAAGTAAAGGAGCATGATTAGAAGTAGTTCTACTCAAGTGTTCAACATAAGTCATATGAAAATCAGTAATCCAATCAATATTGAATAAAATTCTATCAAGTCTTTGCCATAAGTTTCCTCCAAGTAAAAGCACCCCTAAAAAAACTGATGTCATGTAAATTGCAATCAGTAATCATAGAGTTGAAATTCTCCATGGCATTAATATTAGGAGGATTTCCCCCCAATCTCTCATTAGCATTTGAAATAATATTAAAGTCACCACCCACACACCACGGGCCATTCGAAATAGAAGCAAAAGTATTAAGATGCTCCCTAAGAGCCAACCGACCCAATCTAGAGCAAGAGGCATAAACAAAAGAAGCATTACATTTGAAGTTAAAAAGAGAAATTTGAACATGAACAACTTGGTGGAAATCATCAAGAATATTAACACTAAGAGAATTATTCCACATAAGCCAAATCTTGTTCGAACAGTTAGCAATATTCATTGAAAAACCCAATTGAGATGCAGTAATGTCAAGCTTATACGAAAAAATAAAAGCCACAATTAAAACCAACAACTGAATATTATGAATTCTACAAAGATTTATAACTCTAATGCTCGAATCCTTCCCCCCTAATACCCCTCACATTCTAAATAAGTGCCTTAACCATTACAACCTTTATAAATAGTCTGAGCTCTAGTAGAATGAGGCATAGTAGGGAAATATTTTTTTGCATTTTTCCCTTTCTTTTTATCAACCTTGATAAAACCTTCCTCATCATTAGTTTTAGAGGTATGACGCACATGATTGGAAGACCTGGAGTCCTCTTTTTCCACAATATCTAATTGATCCTCCTTCAAAATGTTCATTCCCACTTTGGGAATAAATTCCTTTCTTCATAATTCTCATTCTCAAGAGTTTCAGGATCAATATGCATTGCTCTATTAGGATTAGGAGTCGAATGAGGTACTAGATTTTGAGGATCATTAGTTTTTTGAAGCATAGAATCAATAGAAACATAAATATTAGGAACTTTATCACCCACATTGCGAATAACATCACTAGAAACAGCCTTTTTTTGCTATTAAAACTTCTCTTTTATCCGACAAAATCATATTAAGAGCAACAATATTTACCCGGATATCATCTTTAGGATCTGTCAACTCATTATCCAAAATAATAGGATGATTTTTAGGTAAATAAACCTTCTCCAACGTTGGAATTAGAAGTTTTCTTTAACTCAGAATGTAATTTAAAACATTCTGAAATAGCATGACCGTAAATCTTACAATGAGAACAAAAATCTGAAACTTCTTCAAATTCCACTTTTTGTAAATAAGCAAATGCTTTGGATCCAACCCAAATATCTTTAGAATGTTTTTTAGAGATATAAACTACAACCATAATCCTAGCCACAGATGGACGGGTCCTAGAAGCCGTAGCCTAGTTGGTTTGTAAAGGCCGACCAAAAGTGGATCCAAGAGCATGCAAGACTTTTGGATTAAAAAATGTATGTGAAATTAGGGAATGAAATCCAGATCGAGATTATGGGAGATTCCTCTCTAACATCGTAAAAAGGAGTCCATTTTAGAATACATATTTGGCAATTATTAATGAAATAAGCTCTTCTTGCAAAAACCCTGCTAAAGTCTAAATCATTCAAGAGTTAAATCACGACATGACGAGCATCCAGTAAACCCATAGAGTAAAAACCAGACAGTTTAAGGTTGCCGAAAAACTCTGGATAGAATCAAGATTCGGTCTACGCAAGGTAAATTTACCAACTAAAGTTAATTGAAATGGAGAAGACAGCTTAAGAACATCCTCATCAGAAAGAAGCACAGCCGACACACCATTAAAAATTGATCGAGTGAAGTTTGGAATGTTATCACCTGCCAACGGGTTATTAGTAAGTACATCTTTGAACGATTGAGATGGGGATTTTGAAAGACCTTCACCATCCAGGATAAAGTATCCCTTGTATTTCCCATGGATCGCACTAGAAGCTTTCCCCCACAGAGTGGAAGACATACCACCCGCCATCAAAAGAGCCCCAATGAGGTCGGCAGAGCAAAAAAGCCACCAGATGAACCAAAGAAGATATCACTTAAGAGAAATAGTCGAAAACCAAAGGAGGAATGATCGAGGGGAGGAGAGGAGAAGAAAACCCTAAAATTGCCCAAGGCACTGGCTTAGGGAAACACATGAGGACTACTGATGTTTGACATACTTAACACTTAAATTTTGGAAATTCGCAAAATTTTTTACCCTATTTCATCTTTTTTTTTTTAAATATTCATATAATATCAAAATTCTCAATAAAATTCAAACACATATTTTTTTTTTCTTGATTTCAGATTCCCAATAGAATTTAAATCAATCAAAATTGGCAGACATGAAGTGTCATGACCAATCAGTTATATGAATTTAAATATATATCAATCAATAAAAAAACATAATGAAAAATATATACTTTTTTATATTATTATATGCTGAAAAATTTATGATTATGGAGTGTTTTAATATTTTCACTATTGTATAAAATTCTTGCACACCGGTAAAAGCTTCTAAGAGATTCTATAAACTATTTTATGTGAAAAATCAAATAAGGGAAAAACTGTGCAGATTGGGCCAATTGTAATATTCTACTATATGAATATAGGCACAAAAATTCAATCTTTTCTATAGCTAAAGAAGAAGGGATTATATTTATTTGAGAATATTTGTTTGATTCTTATTATAAGTATTTCAAAAATTAAGTGTTCATAAGCAGAGAGTCAAATCCCAATAATATTGTTTGATGTTAATAGTCAAGCAACAATATTTAGATGATAAAAGTCTAATGATGGTGGCGACGATTGCCAATGTTTTTGTCGGCGGTGATTATTGGAAAATACAAATGAGTTATTTAGCTTTCTTAACTCTCAAACCTTTCTTAAAGTAGGAAACAAAACCCTATTTTCAGACATTGAAAAGCATTTTGGTAGCAAGAATCCAAAAAAATAGTCTACGCTGATTCCTTTAATCATAGATTATTTATGGAGTATTTTAGTGCCATAAGGATATTATAATCAAATGTTCTTAGGCTCATTGGATTCATCTCACCGAGCCGCTTGACTTAACCGTACGAGAGATTTAATGATCATTTCTTCCTTCAGTTATTTATTATATTTCAAGTACAGAATATTAGCTCGTTTAGAGTTTTTTTTTTTTGTTAAAACCCGCAGTGAGGCCTACGCGTTAATATAAAAAAAATGGTTACATAGTCCTTAGAAAGATCCTCCAGCTCGTTACTGCTCAAAAGAGCTACAAGTGAAAAATAAAACAAAAATCCTATGATCCGGTGGTTCCTTTTCCTATGATTACAAAAAGAACAAAAATAATCATAAACGCTCGGGCTGTGAGTAGACAGCACCCAAAAAAGGAAGATCGGGATAGTGCCATTCAGCATAGTCCTCATGCAAAACTGAAGATGAAAATAGAAAAAAACATGCGAAAAGTAAAAGGAGAGTACCTTGCAATCATTTAGGCTCCAAAAAAGAGATTTCATAAGATACCTGCAAAGAAATCTCCTAAAAAAGTTGTGATAAAGCAGGTAGTAATAAGTAAAAGACCCCCACTATTCTCATTGTAATAAAAAATCTTAACAGAGTCATAAAACCACCTCAAGAACCTGTGCAAGCAACAGGAAAACATCTCATTAATGTTCAAAAAAACCTTACCAGGTACCTGATTAGCCACCATACCAATTACAAAAGTTACCCAATAGAAAAACCTCCAGTCAACGTGACGACATCCTGAAACCAGACCCACTTATACCCAGATATAGCACAAATAGCAGGGTCAAAAAAATACCTCCTAGAAATGATAACAAAATGCCAAGACGAATAGAAAACAGGTAGACAACACAAATACATCACACAGGGATAAAAATCACATATAATAAACTGCAAATTAAAAACAAACTGCCACGAAATAATAAGATAAGACAACTTCAAACCCCACGGCCAATAATCATTGGAATACAGATAACTAAAATAGAAAACCAGCAGAAAAAATAGTCCATATTACTGCAAAAACCAACCCAATAATCCTTCCAGAGAATATCAACAGAAACCTGGATCCAGGAAAAATCCACAGCATCAGATGCATCAGAAAGATCAAACCCCAAATACCCAACCTCCAGAAAGAATAATGACTTAAACATTCCGAATGTAAGACAAACTAGCTTTATCCAAGTAAACCATACCTTTCAAAATAGGGTTTAACATCCTAATATCCAAATCTTCATAATTCAGTAAAGAGCAGCCTTTTTTAGATAACCAATCAGCACAAACGTTAGCTTCCCAATAAATATGAGAAATGAAGAAATTAATAGAAGAAAGGCAATGTTTAATTTCCCTAATTAAATAAAAATTTTGAGGATTACCAGGAACTACATCATTAATGATCTGAATAAGAAGCATAGCGTCCACCTCAATCCAAACATTGTTGAAACCCCTCTTGATTCAAACATTTAAACTGTAGTTTAAAGCCATAAGTTCAGCTGTAATAGCATTGGAATGTTGTACAGGAGCAGAAAAAGCAGCAAGGATAGAACCAAAATAGTCTCGAATAAGACCACCAGCACTCGCAGAAATATTATCCACAAAACCATCCAAATTAAGTTTCCCATAAGGATGAATGGGTTTAATCCATTTGAAAAATTTTTCTCCAATAGAGACAGCAGTTCCAATATTGGCAGTGATACCAAAAGTACTAATCAAATGTTTGCAATGTTTAAAGTTTTGAGAAGTAATAATATTATAAGAAAAAGCTTGCAACACTTTAAAATGAATATTAGAGATAATCTGGGAAGCTTCCATCTTAATAACATTATGCTTTGCATCATTTCTAGCCTTCCAAATATACCAAAATATAAGAGTAGGGATAAAATTAAAGATATGGCCTTTATAAGCATTAGCCCAAAGCTCCAGAATAGACATAACATTATTATGATTGAAGTTAAAGTTTTTATTGGCAAGATTACTAAAATAACTCCAAACATCTTGGGCAATAACACCATTCACAAAGAGATGGTCAATACTCTCCACATTGGAACAACAAAGACATTTTGAAGGCATATAAAAACCCTTTTTTTGAAGCATAACATCAACCGGAAGAAAACCTTTAATACATCTCCATATAAGAATAGAATAGGATAAGGGAAAATTTTTGTGCCAAAAAGCCGAATATATCATCTTAAAGTCCTTCTTAATTATTAAATTTTCCCAAACATCCTTCAACAGAAATTTACCATAAGAGGAGAGATTAAAAAGCAACTTGTCATTACAGTTAACATGTAAAGGGATTTTCAAAATAGACTCAACAATGCTAACAGGAAGGTTTTCCCTAAGCTTAGAAACATTCCAACAGTTGTCATTAATGAAATCAGAAACTCTAATATTAGCAATAGAGTGAGTATTAAGAAGAGCATCAATAGAGGAAGAGCCTAACCAGTTATCGTGCCAAAAATAAATGTCACCTTTACCCAAACCCCATTGAATAAATTGTTCAGCCTCCCATTTAATGTTGCAGAGCCTTTTCCAAACCATAGAGTCACCATTTTTGTAATAGCATAAAGAAGGATGCATGTTATTTCAATATTTAACATTCATGTAACGGGCCCAAAGACTAGCATTATTTCTAAAAGAGAACCACAATTTATGAGAAAAAGCTTTTGCAGTATCCTTTAAATTCTTGCAACCAAGATCCCCTTCATTAAAAACACCACAAAGCTTACCCCAAGACGACCAACATAAACCATCGCTATTATACTTGGAACCCCAAAAACACTTGTTAATAATTCTCTCTAATCTAGTACATATAGCATCAGAAGGAAATAAAGTATGAAAAAGATAAATTGGAATAGAGTTTAAAACAGATTTTATCAAAACTAATCTACCACCATAAGATAAAAAGTTAGTAGACCAATTAGATAACTTTTTTTGAAACTTTGTAAAAATATCTTCAAAAATAACTTTCCTTTTTTTACCTTTGTAGATGAGAGTACCCAAATAAGTAATGGGGAGGTTCTTAGACTGAAAGCCACAAACTCTTTGAATGGAATTGATTCTATTCTGGTTAATAGAATCACCCACAATAAAAGTAATCTTGTCTTTATTAATAGAAAGATAGCTTTGATGATTAAAACTGATAAGAAAATTGACTAACTTTTTAATATTATTAATAGAACTGTTGGAGAACAAAATAAAATCGTTAGCAAAACCAAGATGTGAAATAGGAAATCCTCTAATGGTACAAAAATAAAGTTTAGGATTTCTCAAATATAAATTGTCCAAGCCCCTAGAAAGGTATTCCATAGTAATGATAAATAGAGCAGGAGAAAGAGTGTCACCTTGTCTTAATCCTTTAGAGGATTTGAAAAAACCATGATTTCTACCGTTAATGATAACAGAGAAGAAACAATTTTCAATACTATTTTTAATAAGTAAAATGAAATTGTCATTAAAACCAAAAAATGAAAGAACATCATAAAGAAAATTCCAATTGAGGTTGTCATAAGCTTTAGAAATATCAAGTTTAAAGATCACATTACCCCCTTTAACTTTAACATTAATATCATGAGTAATTTCTTGAGCTAAAAGAACATTATCAAAAAAATACTTCTCCCCTTAACAAAACCCGTCTGGTTTAGAGAAATAATATTGGGGAGAATGTTAATCAACCTATTAGCAATAATTTTGGAATTAAGCTTGTTAAGAAAAGTGCAAAGACTGATCGTTCTAAAATCATTCCAATTAATCGGGTTGTCTTTTTTAGGAATAAGCATAATATTAGTGGACGAGAAAAATTTTGGATAAGAGTTACCCTTAAAGAAATCCTTCACTGCTTCAATGATATCCTCTTTAATAATGTCCCAGTTTTGCTGAAAAAATTTGGTAGTGAATCCATCAGGACAGCAACATCATCCCCTAGCTATAAGGTCATTGACCACCTTGAAAATCTCTTTATTAGTAGGCAATTGACAAAGTAAAGTGTTATCAAATTCATTAATAAGTTTAGGAATGAGATTCCGGTTAGCAATAGGAGCATAAGAACAATGACTATTAAAAGTATTAATGAAGTACTCAATCCCAGAATTACAAATAGCATTATCAGACTCAATCGAAATACCATCCTCACCCACAATTTTTTGAATATGACTCTTGGTTTTCTTCATATTAGGCAGCATATGAAAAATTTAGTATTCCTGTCACCTTCCATAACAAATTTGGCATTGGATTTTTGTTTCCAAAAAGATTCTTCCTGTAATTGCAATTGGAAAAGAGTTTCCTTGTCTTTATTAAGACAGGAGAGATTATCAGAATCTGGATTATTCAAGTAGACGTGATCAAGATCCGAAACTTTCAACTCAGCTTCTTTAATATTAGAAAGATATTTTTAAAAACGTTTTTGTTCTACCATCTCAAAACTTGTTTAAGTCTACTAAGCTTCGACCAAAGTCTCAACATGCAATTAATGTTATTATCAGGGAAAACAGGAGCATTCTAATTAATAGTGATAACATTCTTAAAGTTGTTATGATACATCCACATATTCTAAAATCTAAAAGCATAAGAGCCAGAAACATTGATTTTACTAATTCTCAATAGAATGGGAGAGTGATCGGAAAGAGTTCTACTAAGATGTTCAACATTAGTCATAGCAAAATCAGCAATCCATTCATTGTTGAAAAGACACCTATCAATTCTTTGCCACAGATTAGCTCTATTCCAAGTGTAAGGGCTACCAAAAAAACCAATATCAGTTAAATTGCAGTCATTTATCATAGTATTAAAATCATCCATCGCATTAATATTAGGAGGATTGCCACCCACTCTTTCAGAAGCATTAGAGATGATATTAAAATCACCTTCTACACACCATGGACCATTAATATGAGTAGTAAAACCTTGTAACTGATCCCAAAGAGCCATGTGATTATTTTTAGTGCAAGCAGCATAAACAAAAGAAGTATAACAAGTAACATTAAAAAGACTAATAGAGCAATGCACAACTTGAGGGAAATCATCAACAATGTTTAACAAAATAGAGTTATGCCACATAATCCAGGCTTTATTAGAGCAGTTAGAATAGAAATTAGAAAAACCCAAAGATTTAGTAGTCGGTTCAATTTTGTCATTAGCAATAAGAGGCTCAATTAAAACAAGTAAATAAATATTATGAACTCTACAAAGATTTTTTACTCTAATCTTAGAGTCTTTACCGCCAATACCACGAACGTTCCAAATAAGAGCTTCAATCATTTAGAATTTTTTGAGGAAGCTTGAGCTCGGGTGGATCTAGGAGTGGTAAAAGAGACATTTTTAGGTTGTTTACCTTTCTTTATGTTCACCATTTTGAATTCATCCTCTTTAGCCGATTTAGTAACCTCTTTATCATGATTATCCACATGATAGATAATCTAAGTAGCCTTATTTGGGTCATTGCAAACAGATTGAGGAATAAATTCACCTTCTTCACGTTCTTCCTAAGTAACCATGATATCAGGAACAATAGTATTCTCCTTAACCCTTATTTCCTTAGAGTTAGAATCCACACCATGTTCCAATTCAACATTATGTTCCACCTCCTTAAACATAGATTCAATGGAAACAAACAAAGCAGGATCTTCCTCAATTTCCTTGTTAACATCATTAACAATATTGATATTCTCAACATTTAACACTTAAATACTATTTTCTTGACAATCATCAACTAAAGAAATTTCATTTTCAACATTACCATTAACCGATTTTTGCATAATATCATCTAAGTTATGAGAAATAGGAGGCGGTTCCACCTTGTTCTCTAGGGTCTCATTTTTTTTTTCAGCCACAGGCACGTAAATCTGTTTTTCGATGGATCCTTGCTTCTCATTTCTCATAACATTAGAATTTTTGAGTTCATGATGAAGTTTGAAATAGTCGGATTGAGCATGGCTGTGAATCTTACATTGAGAGCAGAAATCAGGAACCTTTTCAAATTCGGCTTTTTGTAGATATCCAAAAGCTTTAGAGCCGACCCAAATTTATTTAGGGTGTTTTTTCGAAATGTCAACCTCGACAAGAACTCTAGCAACCGAAGGTCTCATACGAGATGCGGTAGCCTGATCGGTCTGCAGAGGCCTATCGAAAATCAGACCCAACGCATGCAGAACTTTTGGATTAAACAAAATGAAGACGGAGGTTAGGGAAAGATATCTAGATAGGCACAATCGGAGACTCGTCCTTAATATCAAAAAAAGGAGTCCATTTCAAAATTCTCATTTGGCAGTTAAAAATAAAATACGATCATCTAGCAAACACACGACTATAATCAAGATCATTCAAAAGTTGGATACCCACATGTCTTGAATCGAGTAAACCAACGGAGTAAAAACCAGATAATTTCAAAGACGAAAAAAATTGGCGGATCGAATCCAGATTTGGACGGCGCAAACCAAATTTACCAATAAGTGTGAATTTATAAGGGGAAGCTAGATTTAAAACCTCATCATCAGATAATAATACTGCAGGAACGCCATTGAAAGTGGATTGAGTAAGAGATGGAAGATCATCACCTGCATCCGATTTACCAGATAGTACCTCTTTGAAGGATCTTGATCTAGAAGGCAATTTGGAACCATCACCGTCCAAAGTAAAGAAACCTTTGTTGTTATGGAGCATAGGCTCGGAAACTTTCCCCCATGAAGTGGATGAGGGAACTTCCGCCATTCAGAAAAAGCCTAGAAAGGGCAAAGCCACAGAAGAAATCACCAGAACACTTCGATCTCACGAACGCCAGGAAGAAAAACGGAACATGAAGAGGAGGAAAAAATGATTGCGCAGAGAGAACCCTAAATCGCCAGAGCGGTGCTAGAGCAAACACTTTCTTGAGATGTAAGTTAAAAAGTTGAGCTCGTTTAGATTTAAATTGAATCACTTATAGTGTTGAAAAGTTTAACTCATCGAGACATTATGTTCAACTATAAGCTTACTTAAAATTAGAGTTCAAATGGCCTTGCATTTATAAATTTAATTCAAGAAGTTTTGAATTCAAATCCTGGAGATTCAAGCAAATTAAGTGAGCTTTTTTAAAGATCACATATAAATATTTAGTAAGTTAATCTAATAAAAAAATTCAAACAAAAAAGATTGAAAAAAAATAAAAATATATTAACAAAAAAATATCAAAATATTTTTTGATAAAATAAAATTTCACTCTAAAAAGGGATCTATATACGTACAATTTTTATGTGTCAATATATCATATCTAAAATTTTATTTATATAAAAATCAAGTGCTCAAATTATTTCAAAATATATCAAGAAAATGTGTATTTTTTTAAATAAGTTGATATTAGTGGTATTATTTTATGTAATTTAGAATAGGAAAATATATAATGAAATATGATTTTTGTAATGTTAAATAAATAATGTAGGTGATATGCATATAAATCCTCTTAAAAATAAAGAATATCATTTATAACTCCACTTTCAATTACGTATGCTTATAATTATTTTTCACCATAAATCATCCTAAGAATTTTATCACCCAAACAATTAATCAAAGAGCATAATATATTATTATTTTTTTGGTTAAAACCCACAGTAGGGGCCTACGTGTTAATTTCAAAAAATGGTTACAAGATCCTTAAAAGGATCCTTCAGCTCGCTACTGCTCATAAAAGCTACAGGCAAAAAAGAGACAAAAAATTCTAAGAGCCGGAGGTTCCTTATCCTACGAGTACAAGAAATGCATAAATAATGCCTAGGTCTGTGAGGAGACAGCACCCAAAAAGGAAGAGCAAATTTGTCCTATTCAGCTCAATCTTCCTGCAAAAACACAAATATCCAAAAAATATAGAAATACAATGTATAAACTAAGAGTACCTTGTGGTCATTGAAGCTTCCTAAGATATAATTTAAAATGTACCTGCAAGAAGCACTCCAAAAAAGGATATTAGAATGATACAAGTTAAGAGAATTAAAAAAACGTTGGTCTCCTTGATGGCCCAATTCTTACTATTAACGTAAAAACCCTCCAGCCTACCGTCCAGATGAACAAGATTATCCCCAGTACTCCAGCTATTTTAGCAGTCCCTCCAGATATTCCCATTTAAAACATAACCATAAATGAAATTGTAAATCTAGAGAACCTCAAAGCCAGTCTCGATAGCAGAAACCAAACAAAAAAGATAAAGAACACCAGTCTGGCACACAACCTGATTATCATGAAAACAACCACTGCTAAAGAGACGCCACAAAAAGCTCGCCCTTCTCCAGCAAAATAGAGACATACCCCAATCCTGATTGCAGCAAATAAAAATAAACCCACCTTTAACAACTATAAAATCCAAAACCTCAGTGCACAACCAGCTCCACCAGATAAAACCCCAAAAGAACTAGATAACCAAAAAACTGTCAAAGAAAAATAGGTCCACAGCAATATCTAGGACAACAAATAGCACCCCAGCCAACAGAAAGAGCAAATAACCAGCAAACCAACCACCAACCAACCCAGACAAACCCCAGAACAAGCATAAAAACCATCAAGCTAATTATGAAAAATGTAAGGTAATCCAGTTTTATCAAGAATAATCATGCCTTTTAGAGGAACTTGAATCTCTAACGCAGGATGATCCAGAAAATTTTCACTATAAGCACCAAAATTAGCAAGCCAATCCGCACACGCATTACCTTCACGGTAAATATAGGAGATAGTAAAATTAAGTAAGGAGAGAGCCATTCTAATTTTTCTGATAGTGTAAAAATCTTGAGGAAAACAAACATCATTCTTAGAAAAAAATATGAATAATAGGAGTAGAATCAACCTCAATGTTAACATTCTGTAAACCCATCCTCAAATAAATTTGTAAACCTTGATACAAACCCATAAGTTCAGAGGTTAAAACAGAACAAAAAGGCAAAGGACCCGAGAAAACTGCAATGGGATTACCTTGAGAATTCCTGATAATACCACCCATACCAGCTTTAGTACCATGAACAGATCCGTCAGTATTCAGTTTGACATAAGGATCGTAAGGTTTAGTCCACTACACAATAATATCCCTTTTAGTTCTAATGCCCTCATTATGAACCCCAAAGTGATCAGCCAAAGACTGGCTATTGGTAAAATGCTTAATAGAAATGAGATTGACAGCTTTTAGCTGTAGAATTTTAAACCTCACTTTGGATGTAATGTCATAATCATTCATCTTAATACCTAAGTGCTTAGCATCATTTCTACTATTCCAGAGATACCAAATGATCACAATAGGAAGAATATTATGAATATAACCTTTGCCAACGGTAAACCAAGTTTTGAGAAAACCAGCCAAATCTAAATTAACATTAAACAAACCAATACCAGCCAAATTAAAGAAGTGGGACCAAACTTTACTAGCAATAGACCCATTCACAAAAACATGTTGTAAGCTTTCAATGTTGAGACAACATTAACATTTAGAAACAATAATAAAACCTTTTTTCCACAGAATATTATCAATAGGAACAAAACCTTTAAGGCACCTCCAAGAAAGCAGGGAATAAGATAAAGGAATAGAATTGTGCCAAAGAGAATTAAAGGTCGTAGAAGCATCACTTTTAATTCTAGTCTCTTCCCAAATTTTCTTAAGAATAAAATTACCAGAGGAAGATAACTTAAACATAATTTTATCCTTGACATGAAAATGTAAGGGGATTTGAATAATTTTTTCAATGATATCAAAAGGAACCACCTCCTGCAGCTTAGGTAAGTTCCATCCCCCATTGTAAAAAAATTCACTAACTTTTGTATTAACAATAATATGAGTGTTGAGGTAATTATCAATAGATCCAGTACCCAACCAATTGTCTTGCCAAAAAGCAACCTCCCTACTGCCAATTCCCCATTGAATATAGCTCTCAGCCTCCCACTTAATCTTACACAGTCTTTTCCAAACCCGAGAGTCTGAACTTTTATAATGGCAAGCTAGAGGATTAAGATTCTTACAATATTTTGCATTCATAAATTTAGCCCATAAACTATTATTAGATCTAAATGCATACCAGAGTTTATGAGAGAAAACATGAGCAGTGTCAAAAATAGACTTACACCCCAACGACCCTTCATTATAAACACCACACAGTTTTTTCCAAGAGGCCCAATTAATACAAGATTTATTATTAGTGCCCCCCCAGAAGAATTTATTAATCATTTTTTTCCATTCTCATACAAACATTAGCAGGAGGTTGCAAAGTGTGAAACAAAAAAATATGAATAGAATTTAAAACACTTTTTATCAAGGTTAATCTACCACCATAAGAAAGAAAGTTAGAGGACTAATTAAGAAACCTTTTTTGGAAAATAGTAAAAATATTATCAAATAGAAAAATCTTTTTTTCTCCCTTTAAAGAGAGGTGTACCAAGGTATTTAATAGGAAGAAAAGACTGGTTAAAATCACAAACCTTTTTTATGCCATTAACTCAAGTGTTACTCACAGAAGAACCATTAATAAAGTTGCTCTTTTCCCTATTAATAGAAAGACCACTAATACGCTGAAAAGAAGATAAAAATCTAGCAAGACATTAAACATTTTTAATCGAAGCATTAGAAAAAATAATAAAGTTGTCAGCAAAGAAAAGGTGAGTAATAGGACCAATAGTATGAAAATTAAGCATCGGGTGACTACTATAAAGATTCTCAATCCCTCTAGAAAGATATTCCATAGCTAAAATAAAAAGAGAAGGGGATAGAGGATCACCTTGCCTCAACCCATGCTTAGAAAGGAAAAAAACCGTGAGTATTCCCATTGATAATAATAGAGAAAAAGCAGTTTTCAACACTATTCTTGATAAGCATAAAAAAATATTCATTAAACCCCATCAAATTTAAAACTTTGTAAAGAAAATCCCACTTCAAATTATCATACGCTTTAGTGATGTCAAGTTTGAATAAAATGTTACCACCAATAACTTTAGCATTCAGATCATGAACCATCTCTTGAGCCAAAAGAATAATATCAAAAATACTACGACCTTTAACGAAACTAGTTTGGTTTATAGAAATAACTTTCAGCAAGATAGAGGACAATTTTGAAGCAATAATTTTGGCCACTAATTTGTTAAAGAAGGTGCACAGACTAATAGGTCTAAAGTCATTCCAGTATATAGCATTATCTTTTTTCAGAATAAGCACAATATTAGTGGACGAAAAGAACTTAGGATAGGGGTTACCTTTAAAAAAATCATGCATAGCATCAATAATATCAATCTTGATAATATCCCAAGTTTTAACAAAAAAATTTGTAGTAAAACCATCAAGCCCACCGACGGAGTCCCCATTCATGCCTTTAATAATATTCCAAACTTCGGCCTCCATAGGAGGATGATAAGCAGCACATTATCATCCTCTCCACCATCTTAGGAATAATACTAGCATTATTAATAGGAAAATTTAACTTAGAAGAGTTAAAAACACCTTTAAAATAATCAACACAAGAGTTAACAACCAACTGATCTGAGTAATAAACCATGCCTTGAGGATCCACAATTTTATGAATATGATTCCTCAATCTATTCTTGTTAACTAATGCATGAAAAAAAGAAGTGTTCCTATCCCCTTTAGTAGTCCAAGCAATATAAGTTTTTTGTTTCCAAAAAGTTTCTTCCTAATTTTGTAAATGAAAAAGATGAAGCTTGGCATTATCAAGATTAGAAATATTATCATCAGAATGGTTTTCAAGTAATAAATTTTCCATATCTAAAACCTTACCTTCATCTTCTTTGATATTATCAAAAATATTTTTAAAAACATGCTTGTTCCAATACCTAAGAGTTTGTTTAAGTCTACTTAATTTAGCCCAAAGCCTAGCCATACCAAAAATATTGTTGTCAGGAAAAATAGTAGCATTCCAATTATTAGCAACCACGTTTAAGAAATCCGCATGAGTAATCCACATATTTTGAAATCTAAAAGCCAAAGAAGGTTTCATATTATTCTCAGAAATTTGCATATGAATCAGAGCATGATCAGATAACATTTTACTCAAGTGTTGAACATGAGTCATATGATAGTTGTTAACCCAATCATTGTTAAAAATAATTCTATACAGTCTTTGCCACATGGAGGATCTATACCAAGTAAAAGCACTACCAGAAAAACCAATCTCTATTAAATTTTAGTTAGAAATCATTTGATTAAAATCATCCATAGCATTCACATTAGGAGGATTACCCCCAATCCTCTCACTAGCATTAGAGAAGATATTAAAATCACCTCCCACACACCAAGGACCATTAGCATTATTAGCAAAATCAGCTAAACAATCCCAAAGAGGAATTCTACCAACTCTAGTACATAAAGAATAAACAAAAGAAGTATTGAAAATAAACTTATCATAAGAAATGTGAGCATGAACCACTTGATCAAAGTCAGAAATAACCGTAACATTAAAAAAAAGTTTTTCCACATGATCCAAATTTTTCTTGAACAGTTAGAAAAACAAGAATTAAAAAACCCAACCGAGTAGTAACAGAAGCCAACTTATCAGAAGAAACAAAAGGTTCAAGAAGCACCAACAGATTAATGTTATGGATACGACACAAATTCTTAACACAAGTTTTAGAATCCTTCCCCCCAATCCCCCACACATTCCAAATAAGGGTTTTAAACATTAGAATATTTTTGATTAGTTTGAGCCCTAGTAGATATAGGTGTTTCTTGCATTTGATTTTTTTCATGTTTCTTTTTTTTTTTTTTTCTTTTGCATTTGAGGTGATCCTTCCTCTTCAATATTTTTGGTAATAAGCTCACAACCATCGGACGAAGAACCACTATTTTGGCCACCCCCATCCATCCCAAAATCCTTCCTATTTTCAAGAGCAAAATCAAATTTAGATTTAGGTATATACTCCCCTTCTTCACGATCCTCCATACCTTCCTTACCTTTATCATGAATAGTCGTAGCAAGAGATTCACCCATAGTAACTTCCTTTTCAAACATAGAATCAACAGAAAAAAAAATTTGGGGGGCTTTTTTCAGACTCTTCAATAGAATCTTCATTCACTAAATCTATAGCCGGGATAGAAACAATAGCATTCTCAATTTTCGTAACATTTTCCAAATTGTTTAAACCATCCACCTTCTCACCACTTGAAGTATCAATAATGGGAAGACTACGAACCTTCTCAACACTGGATGGGAGACCGTCCAGCGAAACAGGAGGAATAGAATCCTTCTTAATGATATCAATGTCCGTGAAGTTTCCTTACCATTGGAGTTGTTAGTAGTTTTCTTGAGTTCCGAATGCAATTTAAAACAGTCAACCAAGTCATGCCCGTGGGGTTTGCAATGAGTACAAAAATATGGCACCTTTTCAAATTCGACCTTTTGTAAATATTTGAAAGTTTTAGATCCAACCCAAACTTCTTTAGCATACTTTTTCGTAATATTAACCTCCACAAGAACCCTAGCCACCGACGGCCGCGTTCTTGATGCTGTTGCTTGGTCCGTTTTGAGAGGACGACCAAAAATCGAACCGAGCGCAAACAAAACTTTGGTGTTAAAAAAGTGTAGCCTTAACTTTGGAAAAGAAATCCATATGAGTACGATCGGCGACTCTTCCTTAACATCAAAAAAAGGAGTCCATTTGAAAATGCGCATTTGACAGTTGAGAATAAAGTAAGATCGACGAGCAAACACGCGACTATAGTCCAAATCATTGGATAGTTGAATGGCAATATGCTTTGAATCTAACAAACCCATTGAGTAAAATCCTGTTAACTTAAGATTATCGAAAAAATTGCGAATCGCGTCAAGATTGGGTCTAGGAGACCAAATTTACCAACTAACGTAAAACGAAAGGGAGATGCAAGCTTTAAAACTTCTTCATCGGAAATCAGAACCGCATGCATACCGTTAAAGGTAGATTGAGTAAGTGAAAGAAGGATATCACCTGAAGGTGTCCCCGAAAGGACATCCTTAAAAGAGCAAGATTTGGTCGGCGAAGGAACATCTTGGTCCAGGTTGAAGAAACCCTTGTTTGGATCTTGCGTCTTGGAGGCAACATTCCCCAAAGGGGTCAAGGAGGAGGTCCCCGCCATCAACCCGTAGCCCAGGAAGGGCCAAAAGCAAGAGAACTCACTAGCCGAACAGCACTAGTGAGAAAAAACGCACAAAAAAAACACACGAAAACCAGGAGGAAGTGGCCGAGGAGAAACGAAGGAGACGGGGGGAACCCTAAATCGCCAGAGCGGCGCTAGGGTTTAGGAGACAGACTGTGAAGTGAAAATGTGTCCTGATTCACGAATCAAAGAGCATAATATGAGAAAGTTATAATTATAATATATATATATATATATATTATTTTTACAATAAATTAAAAAAAATTAAAAAAAAACCAAAAAAAACCTAGCATAGCATCCTATAACTATGCTACAAACCACTATCTTCTAATAATTAGCTTTTCATGCATTGTAATTTTTTCATCCAAAAAAAAAATGTCATTCACTCAATAAATTTAATCAGTTAATAATCATAAAAAAATAAAAATGACCAAAATGCTAAATGTTCAATATAAAAAATTTATATTAAAATTCATATTATTTAAATATTTAATAAGAAAAGTTAATAAAAAAATAATTTCAAATAAACTTAAACCATATTTTTCAAATATATTCCCAAAATAAAATTCAATGATCTTTATGATAAAAGTATAAAACTAAATAAATTAAAAAATTACTTTAAAAATGGACCAAAAATAAGAAAAAAGCATCCTATAATACAAAAAAAACCACTATATTCTAATAATTAACAATTCAAACTTTTCAAAAAATAAAATTTACCATTGACGGATTGTACTTTCCACCATAAAAGCCCTTCCATCCCAGATTCCCATATAAATCTAATCAACTAACCAATCAATCAAAAAAAAATACTATACTTTCAATATGATTAAGTTATTTTAAAATTAATATAATATAAATATTTAATAAACAAATTCCTAAGAACTTCTTTCAAACCAAAAAAAAAATTGATAACTTTCTAAAGTTATTTATAAAATAAAATTCAATTTTATACCATTCTTTAATTTAAAATTTAAATTTTAACTTAAAAAACAAAGAAAAATAGCATCCTATAACAATGCTAAAAAATCACCATTTTCTTATAATTAGCCTTTAACTCATTTTACTGTTTTCACCATAAACCCTCTTTCAATTCTGGAGGTTGCCGTTCGTACACAGTGAGAGAGACAGCTCTATCAAATACGGCAATGTGATGATTAATGGAGCAGCGCAATTTTGCCACAAAAAGCTTTATTTCTTCTCTCCTTTCCGCTTTTTCCTTCCCTCTTCTTCTCTTTAGTCTTCCGGTCCATAGCTTCATATCTTCTCAGCTTTCCAGACAAAGCAAGAGCCCTTCGCCGCCAGATCCATATATCTATCCCAAATAAGGTAAACTTGTTTCTCTATCTTTTTCTTCTCTCTCTCTCTCTCTCTCTCTCTCTCTCTTATTTATTTTGGTAAGGTTGAAGGAAATGGCGAGAGAGAAGATAAAGATAAGAAAGATAGATAACGCAACGGCAAGACAAGTGACCTTTTCGAAGAGGAGGAAAGGGCTGTTCAAGAAAGCTCAAGAGCTCGCTATTCTCTGTGATGCTGAGGTCGGTCTTATAATATTTTCTTCTACAGGAAAACTTTTTCAGTTCTCCAGCTCAAGGTATGCCTGTATTTACATATATTTACATAGATCTTGCTCTTGCTTTTCTCCTTATAACAATATTAAAAAGAAAAGTTTTTTTTTTGTCAGTTTTGTTTGCAAATATTTCGGATCTATGAAGAATGAAATTTCTGGGTTATTTATTTTTCAGTATTTTGAAGAAATATAATCATAAATTTATGCTGGTATTTGAAATAAATAAGTCGAGAACTGTTTCTTATTCTCACTTAAATTATTTTCTTCCGTACGCACGTACTTTTACAAGCACAGTAGCTTTAGCAGATATTACTGTAGAAATGTGCACGCTGGGCCTGAAATCACAGTAGTGTGGGTTAGCTTCGACTTTCAGAAAGTATCTTAGGATTGAAATTTTAGCTAAGGAAATAGTGATTTTTATTGTCAATCCTTTTTATTTTATGTGTCGGAATAAGATCTTTCATGCGAGGGAGTTAGAGGAGGCTTATAAAGTTTTGAAATCAAATAGATTTTAGAACTTTCTAGGCAATTAATTAACCGAGCAAAGGGAAATTATGCTTATTAAATTCTTATTTAGGTCAGTAATTATCAACAGTAATGAACTATTAAAAAAAACAGTAATATAATGAACTATCACACAGCAATGTTATGATGTACATACGTTTTTGTTTACATATTGTTTGAAGAGATTATTGTTTAGAGAACTTGTAGAGAGAATATAATATATATAACAACTTGATTGCAAGTAATTTATGTACATATTTTATGAAAGCAAAATATTAAGGCTTCATTTGAGACAGCTTTGTTATTGCTTTCTAAAGCTATTTTTTTAGTTCAAATATTTTTAATTCAAGAAAATTTTGAATTAAAAAACTGTTTTAGAAACAACAAGAAAGCTGTCCCAAACGAAGCCTAAATCTATATCTGGAATATAGGACTGTTAAATTACCAGTTATAGTTATTGTTTCCTTACTATTAATGTATAAGCATCTAATATATTAATTTTTTTTAGGGTTTAGTCATTAAACTAGCTTTAAAAACACTTAGGATATGTGTATTTTTTCTGTTAGTGCACACTGCACAGTAGCTAACTATTCTGATTAACTGTATATTGACATAAGAAGTTTTTCATAGATTTATAGGTCCATCAATCAGTTTAATGTATATGGACAAAATTTGGACATAAAGGGGCCAATTTTGGGTCCATTCTAGGACCTCTAATATGTGAATTGACTACACTTAATTAAGCATTTGTTTAGATTAACGGGCTTCTTCTTTTGTTTTTGTGGTTTAATTTCAGCATATAATTTTGTTCAAGCATGGAGAAGATATTGCAAATTACTTTATACTTAGAAGTTCTTATAATGAGTTCAAATTTGTATGTGAATTGTTAATTTGTTATATGGGTAAATAAGGGGTTTAGCACCAACTTTTTATATTTCAACCATTTATTCTCAATTTCTTCTTATTTTTTGAATAAGTAGGTATTTTTAATCTTTTTCGTGATGGAATAAAATTAATCTTAAAAAAAAATGTGAAATTCAAAATCAACCATAAGAGCCTAAAGAAAAAAGAGGCTCAAAAGCACCAAAGGATGATATCATCAACAAACAAAACTAAAAACTTGGATAGCAACAAATAAGGAGAAAGAACTCAAATCTTGTGATTATGAAGATTATTTCGTCGGTACTGACACCCAAACATGAACCATAAGCTCCTCAAAAGAGTCGCAATTAGACTCCACAATCTAAGAATAAGACTTCTCTCAAGGTTATCAATGGGAGATTGTGTGAGATTGAGGGAAGAAAATTCGCAGAAGAAAATTTCCACCAAAAAAGTATCCCTCAATGGATGATATGGCTAATTTCATACCAAATTGGAAACAAGAGCTACTGATGACTTAGCTTAAAGCGTAGCATAGATAGATTTCCACTTTTCTTTACACTTCTATCTGTATTATTATTCAAAAAAAGCATTGCTTTTAGCAAAGGACTTTGCAAGCCATTTATTTAGTGATCAAGCTTGGCAAAAAGTTTAATAAAATTTGATAAAATTATATCATGTTTTTCTTCAGTTTTTTATCAACATTAATAATTTTAATCTTGCATTAGAAGATTGTTGTTCAAAGAACTAATTGTGTGGTGGATTGGCTTTTGTGATCCAAAAGATTAGTACCATTAATGTATGTATGTATTTATAAACATATTGACTTACAAAAAATAGGTATATCCATGTATGTTTTTAAACTATAACAACCTCCCATATGTTTTATTGAATTCTTAAGGGGGTGTTCAGTTGCAAGTAGGATTTAACGCATGTAAAATATTGTAAATATTGTAAATCCATATTTATTAGTTACTTTTTGATTTAAATCAAACAAATTATTTGAGTTAATAGGTGTTAAATCTAGGTAAATTGTTTGGTTACTTGTTTCATAAATTAAGGATTCATATGATTTTTTTTGGTGTAAAACTCATAGAAGGATCTACACACGTTAATTCAAAAAATCGGTTACAAATCCTTAAAATGATCTAGAGCCACTAATTCTCAAAGAGCTACATTCAAATAAAAATAAACCTATGAGCTTAAAATCCCAATTAAATTACAAAATAAATAAACAACACATAGAAAACCTACGAGGCAGCAAGGAGCCACCACCCAAAAAAAGAGAGCCGAAGTTCAAATAAACTTTATAGCCCAGCTTCAAGATGATAAACTGCAATAAAAGAATAGACAAATCTCCACAACTAGCAAAAGAAACTACTAGCTTGCAGGAACAACATGCCAATTAGAGAATGAGCTCCACAAACAGTCAGCCAACCAAAGAAATAATATTATCCTCCCTGTGCACAAACAATTCCAACCACCTATACAACAGAACACAAACAAGACAAAATGCAGAGATTATATGCAAGGCACCAAAAAAATTTAACATAGAACCTAAAGACAGCAATCAGCTAACCAAGGAAATAATATAACCCACCCTGCACAGAAAATTCCATCTACCTGCAATCGAACACAAACATAACATAACACAAAGATAATTATGCCAAATAGAGAACCAAAAGACACAAGATTTAAGTAGACCCACAACAGATCTGAAGGCTTAGCACCAAAAGACAAAATAAATAAACTAGAGGTCACAACAACAGGCCACAACAGCATAGAAAACTCCACAATCAGCCTAAACAACATCACCAAGAAATCTGGTAAATAGGAAAAGAGGCAGCTCCACTAAAGCATCAATAAAAACTACCAGCAAAAAAATTCGAAAAAAATAGCATCCAAAATATAGCAATGTTATCTACTAGATTCTGAGGGATCTCTCTAACTTTTTTTTTTTTTTTTTTAACATAGAGTTCCTTTTTCCCTCTAAGGGTTCTCTATAACTTACTATCAACAAAAATGAAGTCTTTTGAAATTCTCAAAGAAAGGATAGAAGCAAAAGTCGGGGTGGGAATGATTTCAAATTTTGTCAAAAATAACATAAAGATTCTTTTTAATTCTAAAATATTCTAAATCTATATAAAATTAAAATCACCATCTTAAGAAAATTTGAAGATAGGAATATCATTAAGAGAGGGTTATATGGGAATTTCAGCAATAATATCTACAAGATTCTGAAGAAGATAATTCAATAAAACGTTAATACACCACTTGCCATTCGAAATAAAATTAAAGACCTTCAAGAATGAGTATTGAAAACTGAGTCAAGTGACCCAGTTCCAATCCAGTCTTCCTGTGAAAAATCACCATCTTTTCCGGCGGCTTTTCGGAACGTTTTCGGCGGCCTTCTGGCGGCCACTTTTCCAGCGGCTTTTCCGGCGGCTTTTCTAATTTTCCGGCGGCTTTTAAAAATTTTAAAAAAAAATTAAACTATTTAAATTACTTAACAAATAACTATTGAAAGTTATATTAACTATTTAATTAATATTAATTATAATTATTAAAAGTTATATTCATTTTTATTTTATATTAAATATTATTTTTTATTTTAAATTTAATTAGATAGTTAATTTTTTATTTTAAATTAATAAGTAAAAATTTATTTATTTACGGTAAAAATATATTTAAATATTTAATATTGATAAAACAAACACATTTTGACAACTAGCAATTTGGTTGGTATCTGAGTTTCTTCCCAACTGACCCCAGTTCGAATCTCAGGGCAGGTGCAGGTGCGGGCGGGGGGGAGCGGCGGGGCTGCGCGGGAGCGAAAGTCGCGGGGGGGGGCGCGGCACCGGCAGCCACGGGACGGGTCGCGCGCGGAGCAACGCCAGAGCGTGAGTCGCGCGGGGGCTGCGGGCTGCGCCTTCAATCGCCGGAGCGGGGGAGCGCGGGGGCGCGTTGCCGGTAGCGGGGTGGCGGTCGCGTTGAAGGTTTTTTTTTTTTTAAATTTGACCGGCGGTTTGTAACCGCCGGTTAGCCGCCGGTAAAAACCGCCGGAATTTATTTTCCTACGCCGTTTTTACCGGCGGTAAATTAACCGCCGGAAAACTACAAAACCGCCGGAAAATGTTCAATTTTCGTCGGAAATGGGTGATTTTCCTGTAGTGAAACCATTTAAACTTACAAATTTGTTCCAATCACCAGATTGATCTCTTTTAAAGGAACATAAAGTAGGATGCATGTTATGACAATATTTAATGTTCATGAACTTGGCCCAAAGAGAGTCACTATTTCTTAATGTTCACCAAAGTTTGTAAGAGAAACTTTTAACCATATATGTTGTAGATTTGCATCCTAACCCGTTCTTTTAAAGTAACATTACAAGAGACCTAATTAGACCAATGAGGTTTTTTCTTATTCGAGGAAAACCCCAAAAAAATTGTTAATCATGCTATCCAATCAATTGTGAACCTCCACAATAGGGTTAATGGTTTTAAGTAAATGAATTGGAATGGAACAAAAAACACTCTTAATAAGCACAGTTCTGCCCCCATAGAGAGAAACTTGTATTCCCAAGCATAAAGTTTATTAGAAATGCAAGAGAACATCTTATCTAACAGGGAAGATTTCGTATGCTCTTTGTGAAGAGGAGTACCCAAGCAATAGATAGGATGGGATTGCTTGCAGAAACTAGTAATTCTATTGATATTATTACATTGAAGCACAAACATGTCTTCACCAGCAATAAAAGAACTTTTAGACTGATTGAAATTCAGCCCAATTTTTTTCAAAAGGCATAATAAATTATAAATTTATTAATACTACTCAAGGACCCATTGCAAAATATAATGATGTCATTAACAAAGCAAAGGTGAGAAGTGTTTAAACCTTCAGAATTCTTAGAAGCAATGCTTTTATAACAAGAATACAAATGAGTTAAGCCTCTGGATAAATATTCGGTAGCAATGATGTAGAAAGTAGGAGATAAAGGATCCTCTTGTCTATTCCTTGACCAGCTTTAAGAAAACCTTTGGATTTGCCATTCCAATAATAGAAAACAAGACATTCTCAATAATATTTTAATAAGATTAATAAAATTGCCATCAAAGCCAAAAAGATCAAGCATTTTGAGGATAAATTTTTAATTAATATTATCATACTCTTTGGTGATATCCAATTTAAAGATTAAATTGTGCCCAGAGATCTTCTTGTTGATATCATGAATAAGACTCTTGGGAAAGCAGGATATTATCAGCTTTGTTTCTAACTTTGACAAAGCGAGTTTGATTTATAGAAATGATTTTAGAGTTCACTCTGGAAACCAAAATTTTGGAATTATGAAAGGTAGTACAAAGGCTTATGGGTCTAAAATCATTCCAAAACTCAGGATTAATAGTCTTAAGAATTAAAACAATAGAAGTGCTAGCAAAAAATTTAAGGCAATTTTTGGGGGGAAAAAATAGGTCTTCTTCGTAAATATCCTCTTTTATAATATACCAGCATTTTTGGAAAAATAGGATAATGAAATCATCTGAGCTAGCCATAGAAATTATTTCATATCCATAAGAGAATTAAAAATTTCAAGATCATCATGCCATTTTGAAAGATTAGCATTATCAACAGAGGAAATGAGAGAGGGAATAACTTGGGGGAAAGAGATATGGTTAACAATCTTCTCACATCCAAGTAAATCACTGTTTATTATACATCCACAATCCTTAACTTTGGATATCAATTCACTACATTTATTTAAGGGCTAAATATATCACATATTTACTACTAAGAAATATGAAATGTATACACATAACTATCAATTAAATTTTTATTTTATTTTATTTAAATTTTACTAATCCTTACGGATAAACAAAGTTTTTAAATTAAATAGAATTTTTTACTAACCTTGCTAATCTTGTGTATGATTTGTACCACATAGAATATTTCAATCGACCTCAAACTAAATGAATAAGTTATTGTATGCATATTGGATGCATTCAATAATGGTGAAAATTAAGTTATAACTAAAGTATTTACTTATTCATGTCATCGTGTCCTCGATCTTTCATATGCTTGCATGATGAACAATTACATCTTATGAACATTAACAAAAATAAATTTAATGAATACAATAGTAGGATTTTGTATTTTATTCTTATTTTATATTGTCATATATATAACTTAACAATTTCATATCTAATAAATTTTATTGCATTGCAAATCAAACAACATATAATATCACTAACCTGAATCTGGCCATAAAATAAATAAATGACCTTACTAATCTAAATCTAACAAGAAAATAGTTTTATTGTGCTACAAATTAAAATATATATAAAAAAAATCCTTAGTCCTTCACATTAAAATATATGTATACTTCACTCAACTCGACATGTAAACAATTTTATAGATCCAAGATAGAATTTGAATCTAAAAAAATGTATTTATAAATATTTGTAATAAATATTCATATCTTCTAAAAAAAAATTCATATCTAACAATGTAATAAATAAATAAATAAATAAACCCAAAATTTTGCAAATATAACCAGAAAAACTATTGGGTTAAATCTCTTATAGAAGGTATGGAATGTGATGCACCTTTATATTGACAATCAATCAAAGCAATTTGACAAAAAATCACCCATAATGGCCATAGGACGATCTTTAGGTGAAATAGGGCAAAAGAAAAGGGGTAGGGGCTGGGGCTGGGGGTGTGGAGGAAGTTGAGAAAGCGAAATTGTTGGTAATGGGAAAATAAATATACCATAATTTCTATCAAAAGTTTTGCCATAAAAATCTCTAAATAGTGTCGGCGATTGCTTCCATCGGAGATTTCAGTGGCACAGTTCTATCAATATCGTCACCAAAAAATCTCTATTTTGTCGTAGTGTTTGGTTTATAACACCAAGGATATTAAAAAATTAGTTTAAAAAAAATTATATTGGATTGAAAATTAGACGAAATATTATTTTAGCTTTTTTGAATAAGATTTTTCAAGATGATGCATTTTCAAATGGTACTTTTGTAATTAGAAAAAGACATTGCCTGAAATAATATTTGTTGCGTAGACTCTCTTGAGGTGGTAATTCTTTAATTAAGGTAGTTTTGATGATCAATTGAAAGTTACTCTTTATAAGCTTGGAAAAAAAAAAAAAGAAAATGAAAAGGAAAAGGCTGGCTCTTATGCTAAGTCCATTCTTCTACTTTCTTTCTTGAAGTATGAAGGAAATCATTGAAAAGCATAGTTTGCAATCAAAGAACATACCAAGAGGGGATCAACCTTCGCTTGTTTTGCAAGTAAGCTATTTAAAAATATATTTCTTTCTGTTACATTGGTCTAAATGTTACTAAATTTTTATTTTTTTGCAGAGAAATTTCTTTCTTTTTATCATCTATTTGATGAAATGTAGCTATATTACTCATAATATTATGCCAAAATATTATTTCAACCAGAAACTATTTTTATCAAAGGAATGTACTTGCAAATTCTAAAGTTTATCAAACTGAAATATTTCGGAATGTGTGCAGGAGTATTATAATTGTGACATGATTTTTTTCTAAAATTTGTCGTTTTACTCATCTATGACTATATTTTCTTATTGCTTTATATTGAATTGGCCTGCCTCTTTTATAGTCATATCTGTATATTGGCATTTGAATGTTGTCTTTTAGCTTGACAACAGTGATGATGGTGCAAGATTAAACAAACAAGCTGCTGAACTAACCATACAACTCCGGTCTCTCTCTCTCTCTCTCTCTCTCTCTCTCTCTCTCTGTGTGCGTGTGAAATTTGAGCAGAATTTGTTCATTTTATACACTTCTATGTTGACATGAATTTTGTAGGAACCTGAGGGGAGAAAATATTGAAAATCTTGACATTGAGCAACTGCAGAAGATAGAAAGCACCTTAGAATGTGGACTTAGTCGTGTGCTGGAGAAAAAGGTAGCATTCAAAAGTAATCATAAAGTTTTTGTTTTTTGTTATTCTTTGTTTGTATTATTTACATAACTTCATTAAGTCTCCATCCTTTAAAAAACCTTCAGGATCAAAAGATTGTAGAGCAGATCAATGATCTTCAACAAAAGGTGGAATCCACATATATATTCCTCTTTTAAAGTAATTAGAACTACTCAAGTTATCCAAGCTGAATAATGTTGTGATATGTTATATGTTGAATCTTTTTTGCAGGGATTGAAATTGATTGAAGAAAATGCACGATTGAGGAACCAAGTAGCTGTTTATTTGTTTGATTCATGAATGTATTATTAACATATATAATCAACATACAGCTTCAACATCATAAACTTATTCTAATGTAGATATCAGCGTTGCATGTTGAAACGACATGGGAATCTGTTGCTGGTAATACTGATCCGGAGATCGCGGAAAATGCTGTAATTGAAGATGGACAATCATCTGAATGTGTTAGCAATATTTCACACTTGGGTGGATCTCAAGATCTCAACGAGAGCGCTGATCCGTCTCTGAAATTAGGGTAAATTTTTTATAACGAAATTGAGCTGTTCATAAGTAGACATTTTCTTTGTCAAGTATTAAAACCAGATTATTCATTATGCTTTTAGTATGATGGCTTTTATGAAAAGTTTAGATAAAGTCTTAACATTTTCTATATATTTAGAATGTTTAAGTCGCTAACAGCCACAAGTAATGTTATATTGTTGACAAATAGTTTGCTATTATGTTTCCTGACATCTCGTTTTGTTAATGATATTTAATTCTATGTTAAAATTTGTTGAATTCAAAGTATTAGACTATGTAATAGTCAAATAAATGATTAAAAAATGGTTATGTAAAGAGGGCACCAAAAGGCACTTTGAGTAAGAGTTACCAAAATTGAGAATGATGAGTTTGACATAAACATAAATGAGAAAGAGAATATAAACAAAATAGACACCAAAAACTTATTTTGTTTTGTTTGAATCAGGAGTGATGGTGTTCTTATCAGAAGGGCTACAAATTACATGAATATTGCCTCCAAATATTTTCTCTCAAATTTAATTTCATCCTCAGCTGTTATCAAAGCTTAATTCTCTCAAAATCATATTAAGCTCTAATGATTAAACTATTGACACGCACATTAATTAAAAAAGGGACACACACACATATATTCTTTTAGTTAAAACCCTCATAGACGCTTATGCATTAATTAAAAAAAGATACTAGTCCTTAAACAACTCAAAAGCTTTCTAATGCTTGAAGAGCTACAATAGAAGGAAAATAAAATCTATGAGCCAATGATCCGTACTACTTAAACGAGAAAATAAAGGAAGGAAAAAAGCTTAGAGCCCAAAAAGATAGCCCAATGTCCAAAGAAACAACAACCATGACAAAAGAGATGAATCCAAAGATGAGATCCATGATCCAAAACAACAAAAGGGGGAAGAAGCCAGTAGCCTAATCGAATATAACAACATTAAATCCATCAAAAAGAAGCCAATGCAAACATGCAACAACAAATCCAAAAACAAGACGATTAAAAAGAGCAACTATCCAGAAAAAGAGAAACAACCCTACAAACAAAGAGCAAGCCTAAAAAGTGATACAGATAACCATAAGCCACCAAGGAACCACACAACTAGCAAAAACCAAAATAAAAGAAAACCCCCAAGAAGCAACGACACCCAACAACCAGGCCCCCAACAGCGAGGGATTATTACGTGTGATGTTCGAATCATCCGGAGGCTAATCCAGATGCGCCATATCACCTAGATACACTGGGACCCGGGTGACGTGGTGCGTTCGGATTTGCCTCCGGATGAATCCGGATGTTGGACGTAATAATTTTTCCCCAACAAAACCAACCACCTAATAAACAAGGAAAATGCAACACTGGACCTCTGAAAGGACACTTCTTGGCGGGGGAAGAATGTAAATGGTACGATCACACTATCCCGTAGGACAAAACGATCGCAATTTTATGTACTCTTTGCAAGCGGGTCAATGGGAGGGCAGATTAGATCACACATACGATTAACTATTAAGGATAGCGGCTTTCTCCTACACGCCTCGATGGTTAATAATATGCGCGAGTTTCCCACCTGATACATCTGCTCGAGTGAGATTTATTTGATGTGAGATTTGGTTTCCCACAGGCGCAAGCCCCGTGGTTAATTATATCTCACGTCGGGGCCTAAGAAGATTCTCGATTAAGGATTATAAATATTCTCTCAGATGAGATTGGCACAGGGAGGAGTCTAGGAACTTCCTATTCAAGGGGATAGAAATGTTCAACTTAGCTTAGTCAACATACATAGCTCATATCATCATTCGGAGGGAATAGGGTAATAAAAAGAAACTAGAGGAAAGTACTCATATTGCACTCTGAGTATACAAGAGAGAAATGAAGGCGGCATCATCCATGTGACACTGATAGGTGGAATTTATAGCCTCTAAATGATAGAGGACTTACCCATTGTATTATGGAACACCGATAGTAATAACCTTGAACCCTAAATCTAAAGTGGGTTTAGTGTTCTACACATAACACTAACACCTTGTGGGCTCCGAAAATTTGGCCCTAGCCTCCCCGCCACACATGACTGTTTTGCTTTTATCTTTTGGTGAGGGAGTTTTAACGAAGTAAGTTCTGGGATAAATTTTGAAAGGCAGAAGGGTTTGTAGACAAGACACTACCCAGAGATTTCTCCCTCATTTTGCGTGGACTTTTATGATCTGAGTTTTGGTTTCCTATAAGCGCAAGCCCCTATAGTTAATTACTCCTCCCGATCACGAGAGAGAACTTTCGATTAAGGCTAGTTGTCAATCAGATACATATAGATACATGTTATATGGCATATAGTAGCAGCATGGATTTGGATTTGGAAATTGGGTTTAGATTTGAGTATTTGGAAATGTTTGAAAAGTTTGATATTTAAAATAGGAAATTTCACCATCTAGCACTTAAAGCGGATTGTGGGGGAATGGATGATGGGCCCGATCAAGATCCTATGGTTCCATCATCCCGGGCCATCGTGGTCCTTAGTCTACTTAGTCAGAGGAGGTAGTCGAGCCAACCTAACAGAAGGATCCTTGTCGGCAATCATGAGTTACTTCGTCTAAGGGTATCTTGTAGACTTGGGATGGATATTTGTCTAAGGGGATAAATTTGAATCCACCTTAGCTAACAGAGGGCTTTGTGTCCTTTCAATTATATCCTATTGATTCATATCTCAAGGATTTGATACAAATAAAGAACATATCGGCGCTGGCCATAACCAGTATTTCGTGGTACCATTTGGCAGCAAAACCACTCGGTTCAGAGGACCCCGGGTCATAACCTTTTATCATGCGGTGTCATTTGACGGCAAAACCGCCGGTTAGAGGACACGTACAACATCCTTATTGGTAGAAGATTATTTGAGAATGGATCATAGTGATGTTTTTTACTAGGCATTTGGCTCTTTGTGAGCTTCAGTTATACTTAAATTTGTCCACCCGGCAAACTATTGCGGAGGGTGGATAGATTTTGCTTTATGTTATTTGATAGTTGGGTTTCAATTTTAAATATCTTTGAATCTGGGATTTGTTGGATTTTGGACTTTGGGAGTTTTGGATTTTGAATGGACTTTTGGGAGGCATTTAAATTTATTTGTAAACCCCTTCGGTTGAGATTAGCATTCAAGATGGCCATCATCGGGGTATTTGGGGGCATTTCCATTTATTAATTAAACCTTGTCAACTCGACCAAGATGTTGATCGAGGATCGGGTTTCTCATAGGCTTCGTGCCTTTGCTAGTGGATTCTGGCCTAATATGAATGTATTTAAACAAATACACTGGTCACTGCAACCGTGTATTTTGTTTGAAGGTTCGAATTCTATCAACTTCTATTGATCCGTATAGAAGGATCAGGATCAAACCTGAATTCACTTATCGACCCGCACAACATCCCTAGGTATCACGTGCGTACCAATAACACGCTCGCCGGGGCCCATGCGGGTCAAGACACTACAGGAAAACAACTCATTTCCGACAGAATTTCCGGCGGAATTAAATTCGTCACAAATTCCGGCGGATTTTCCAGCGAATTTCTGACGGAAAATTTTTTGTAAATTTCCGACATATTTTTGAACTGGTTTTCCGACGAATTAGTTTCGAAGGAATTTCCGACGAAATTTCCTGCGGATTTCCGACGGAAATTAAAATTATTTAAATAGGAAATTTTATTTTTTAAAATAATAACTTAAATTATTGCATTTAATAAAATAAATTAAAGTATAATTTAATTAAATAATAAAAAAATTATATGATTTAAATTAAAACTTAAATTATAATAAAATTTTATAATTATTTATTTTGTTAAATTAAGTTAAATATTTTTAATATTTTATTGTTAAATTAAATTAACTAATTTAATAATTAATTGTTAAATTAAATTATATATTTTTTTATCTTAAAAAAAAAATACTTTTAAAATCATTTTTACTTTTAATTTTTAGAAGTTATAACTTAAATAAAATAAATTATCAAATTTAACAGGTTTTCTTAATTGGCCAGATGGTAGAGCGCATAAGGTTTTTGCGCGTTCAGATGGGGTGGGGGTTCGATCATAAGTGTTGTGCATGCATAAGTGTTGCACCAGAATTGTTATTATGAGGCATCTCTCTTCTCTCTCTCTCTCTCTCTATCTGCATGCATAAGTGTTGCAGATCCCGTGACGTTATGGTCTTGATATTATGAGGCATCTCCAAATCATGATGTTGACTCCCCCTTTTCTCATTCACCGGGAGGGGGGGGGTTCTTCTGGACTTTGAAGTCAATGGACGCTGGTTTGGAAAGAACTCCTTTTGAGATCATCAGTATAGTGTACTTGTTATTTCTTGTGCTTGTGGATACCAGAATTGTTTTCTTCTTGAGTATAGGATTAGGAAGGAATTTTGGAACACTAGAAAGTTTTGTTTGAATTTTACTAAAACATCTCCTTCATTCTGCTAGGGGGTATCCTCTTTTTCGTATATCGGGTTGCCCTTGTACTCAAAATACTTGAAGATCTTGATCACCGTTGTTGTAGGTGATATCTGTACTTGTGCCCACAGTGGTTCGTTGCACCTATGATGTATCCACTGTTGTTATCCACAAGTGATTTGTATTCATTCGTAGGGGCTTGTTGTATCCACTATGACCTTCTAGAAGTGTCTGTAGAAGAGCCATTGTCGCCTACATCATATCCACCTGTCACCAATCTCAGATGGTCTGATGTTTGCACTTGTTTGTAAGGACGGATCTTCTACTATTAGCTGATAGTATTGTCTTCTTCAATCCACAGATGATTTAGAGATTGTCATAGAAGTTCATTATATTCTTTGTTTATGTGCATTGGGCATGGCAAATGTTGAATGAACTCCACTCGTCACTAATTCCTTCATACATTTTGACCCTTATTGCTTGTAGGATTCAGTGCATTTAGCTGCATCTTGATCGTATGTTTATAACAGATGTTCATGACTGCTTGCATGTAGATGAACCATATTGAGTGTCCAAATCTTCTATTTTCTCATTTAGAGGAAGAAAATTGAAGCTTGAATAACAAGCGATCCTTCACTTTAATCGTTCCAGCCTCTTGCGATCTGACATGAGTTCAAGTCATTTGTCATTCGCATCTGGGTCCAGTTCAACGTCACTTGCTCAAGCTTGTTTTGAGTTGATTTCACATTCAAGACATGGTTCATTGAGCTTCGAACTCTAGTAATCTTGAAAGTCTGATCTCTTATTACTTAGTTAAAGTTTAAATTAAGTCTTTCATTTTCACTTGTTCAAGCTTTGAGTCCAAGCATAGTTCAGACTCAAAATGAGCCTCTTCCAACCGTTCGAGTCCCATGTCAATTGCATATTCAATTTCATTTGGATTTGATTTCATTTAAGTTTTATTTAGGCTCGATTTTGTGTTCAGTTTATTGTTCGAATCAGGGCTTCATTGGTTCAAGAAGTTTAAGTCCTCAAGTCCACTGTTCGTGTTCATTTGAGTGTAGGTTCTTGTTCTTATTGAGTTCAAACAGGTCCGGGTCAGAGTTAAAGTTCAGCTTGTTCAGATTCTTCTCAAGTCCCCTATTTCAGAGAAAATTTTGGCATCCTCCTGGCGTCTCCCCTATTTAGGGAAAAAAATAAAGAGGCATCCTTCCCCTCGACGTTGCGTGAGCGCCTCAGGTAGGTGTCAAAAATGGCACAGCGGTCGCATGTATAATTTTTTATCCCCGCCCACTGCATGAGCGTTTAAGGGCTTTTTATTTTTGTTATTATTTTATCCCCCTCGCGCTACGTGAGCACTCCGGGGATTACCATTTCGTCATGAGCACCGCACCGGTTTTCCTCCCTAAAACGCTATGTGAGCGTGCACGGGGTTTGTCGGCCCGTCGCAAGCATCGAGAATGGGATTTTAGGAGGCTGTCCGACTCATCGTGGGTGTCGCACTGGCTTCCCTCCTTACAATGCTAGGTGAGCGCGTAGGGGGTCTACCAGTTCGTCGCGAACGTCGAGGACAGGATTTCAGGCAATTGTCCGCCTCGTCGTAGGCGTCAGGCTAGCTTCCCTCTCCACAACGCTACGTGAGCGCGCAGGGGGTTTGCTAGTTCGCCGCCAACGTCAAGAGGGAAATCTAGGTTTAGGGGTTATACCTTTGTGACCGGCGAATCGGCGGCTGAGGCTCGAAAACTAAGGCGGGACACATTTTTTTGTTGAAATAATAATAATAATAATAATAATATTATAATAATAATAATATAATACTAATAATATGATTAATACTAATATTAGTTTTCACTAATATTAACTATTATTATTATTATTATTAAAATAATAATAATAATAATATTATTATTATAATAATAATAATATAATACTAATAATATGATTAATACTAATATTAGTTTTCACTAATATTAACTAAGAGAGGGATTAACCTCTCTGATCGATAAGGAGCAGGAGAAAGGGAGGCTCGGGTAAGGGAGATCGAGCAGAGCGGCTCACGGCAGAGGGGAGGATGCTTGGGCTGGTTGGATTCAGATAGAAGAAGAGGTAGGGAGGAGGCATCGGGCATGGTGGAGAGGTTGCTCGTGGGATTTGTGAACGGGAGAGGGGGCTCGGGTTGGAGTCGGAGGAGGCAAGGTAGGTCAGCTTCTCTCCCTTTCTCTCTCACTCTTTCTCTCTCTAGTTCGGCGGAACTACGGGACTTGGCCGTGGAAACGCGTATGAGAGGGAGAAAGTTATTCTCACAGCAGCAGGCTCTCCGTTCTCTCTTTCGATCGTAACGCCGTAACTTCCAATCTTACTGGGAGGGAAAGTCGACGGAAGAGCGAAGTCGAGAGGAAGATCAGATAGAACGGGAGTGGAGGAGATGTCAAGTGGAAGAGGGGACTTCGGCTTGGTCTCGACAGAGGAAGAGGATCGAGTGTGAGATCAGGAATGAGCTAGGAGGCCGAAGGCCTCGCTCTCACCTCCTTTTAATGACGCGGAGAGGTATCGTCCAGGCGACGTGGGTCGTGCGAAGCTCGATGTGCCGCGATCGTGAGAAGGATGGCCATGACGTGCGAATGCGACGGGTCGTGGGATGGCAGAGCAGGTAAGTGATTCTATTTTGATTTTTTTTTTTGATACAGCAGGTCAACAAATGCGCCCAACAAATGTGGCAGACGTCTGGAGCGAGCCATGTTTGTTGTATACTTATTGACCCTGTAGATCTCTAGATGTTTATTCCATATGTCATACTAGGGTTTTCATTTAGTGCCATCCCCAAGAATTTTTTTGGGTGTCACATTAAAATTTTTGTTTAGTGGATCTCTAAAGATATGTTTGGATGTCACACTAGCTCTCTTTCTTTACAGTTTTTTTTTTTATATATCCATAGATGGTTGATATCTTATCTTTGTATATTAACGCTAGTGGATAGCATATGCTCAAGATTCTTCCATCATCTGGTTGTATCTTGATGGAATTTTAAATATTTATTTGGTGATCTCGGCATGCAGCGCAATATCGACCCAAATAAATATTTAAAATATCCCGAGTCTTTAGGTACATTTGTAGATGTCATGTAGGGTGCTCATTCTGCAACTTTGATTAGAGCCCTGAGATTTTGATTTCTTATGCCCTGTGTTTTATGCTGTGGACTTGGTAAAGGGTTGTCAGATTTTTCTTTGCTTACTTGTTAGAAGATTTGCATTCATTCTTCTCTCTGCTTCTAGCTTTCGCAGGCTTATTGAAGGAGTAGATGCCGGTGACCTAAACCCTTTAGGTTTGTATCAGGTCAGTGGGAAGAAGTCTTTGGTCCAGAGTTTTGTGCATAACGAATTTGTTGATGACAGAATCCACTTAGTTTAGCCTTAGGCTTTGTGTGAACTTTGAGATAATTTTCTTCGGTCATTTACTTTGTGCTTTGACGAACTTGTTGAAGAAGAATTCCCTTCGATCCTCGCTTTGTACTTTACGGATTTGTTGAAGGATTTATAGGTTCTGAATTCAATTGGTAGTACCGCACGTAGGTAGTATCTTGATCCTTAACCACTCGAGAAGACTTTAATCTGAGTCACTTGAGTTCATTAGATCGGGAGAGCTGGGATTTGACCGCTCTTCATCCTCTAGTTGCTGAGATGGGGGTTCCTCTACTACGACCTTTCTTATGGCTTGTTGAGTAGATGGAGCTACTAGCGATCCGGACATATTTGGGCTTGTTGGATCCGACCTCTTACACCCATTTAGGCTTCAGACTTGAGCTATGAGAATTGTGCTTCCCAATGCTAATTTTACTGAAGTTGACAGATTTGGAGTCATCCTTTGTGGTTGTAGATTTTCGAGACTACTAGCATTCGGTGGTTGTTCGAGACTCATCCTTTCACTAGAACTTTGATTCTCCAGTCATTTAGGAGAACTTAGTAGACTAAGATCACTTGAACTTGTTGAGTTAAATTGGCCATCATTTTTTATACAGTCCCTAATGACGGGTTGAAGAAGTGGTGGTTCTGCTACTACGGCCTTTCTTATGGCTTGTTGAGTAGACGGAGCTTCTAGCGATCCGGTCATATTTGGGTTTGTTGGATCTGACCTTTTACACCCATTCGAACCTTAAACTTCAGGCTGTTGAAAGATTTCAAGCTTTTCTGGCTCAATTTGTGTGAGTGTAGCCACAAAAGTCTTTTTTTTTTTTTACTTTTGAACCTTGGTTTGTTAGAGAATATGTTGTCTCGATCTTTTGAAAGATCACCTGCATATATTTTGGGAAACAAGTATTTGTATTTTTTAGCACAAAATAATATTTTAAATTGATAATTTTAAATATTTATTTGGGGATCTCGGCATGCAGCGTGATGTTGATCCGAATAAATATTTTAAATGCCTCATGTCTTGCAGGAATATTTTAGAGCAGAATAGATTTGGAATTTTAAAATTTTAAATATTTGTTTGGGGATCTCGGCATACGACGTGATGTCGACCTGAACAAATATTTAAAATGCCCCCAGTCTAATGGGGGATTTTGAAATATATTCTCATAACTAAGGAGAATTTCAAAATATGCAATGCATGCGTCAATAATAATGTATGAAAACATAGCGTATAAATCATAACATTCCTTTGGGCAACTTCATGCATAGTATTTCTTCCGGTATCGGCCATTGATCAGCGGCATGGACCTCTAACGATTCAGATCAATCAGTTGATAAGCTTCTCCCTGGTACACCTTCTCGATGACAAAAGGTCCTTCTCAGTTGGATACGAATTTTCCACCAATTTTTCTATGTGGGATGATTATCCTTCTCTGCACCAGGAATAATTCTCCTTCCTAAAATGATCGAGGACGCACCATTCGATCAAAGGATTTTGTCATCCTTGCTCGGTAGATCTCTAGGTTCTGTTGAGCTTGCAACCTGAGTTCATCGATTGCATCGAACTCCATTCTTATGCGAGCATTTTGTTCTCGAGTCAGCTCATTTTGGATTGCCACTCGGAGTGACGGTAGTTCAACTTCCAGTGGTAATATAGCTTCAACTTCAAATACTAGAGAGTAAGGAGTAGCTTTGTTTGGTGTTTTGTAAGTTGCATGATAGGCCCATAGCATCTCTGCCATTTTCGTATGCCACGCTCTTTTGTTCTTGACGAAAATTTTCTTTAGCAGTTTAACCAGTGTTTTATTGAAGGCTTCGGTCAGACCATTTACTCTTGGATAGTATATGGAGGAATATCCACCAATTAATTTTGTATCGATCAACGAACTTATAAATTTTTGTACTTTTGAATGCAGTATCGTTGTCTGAGATTATGCGGTGTGGCACACCAAATTTGTGAACAATATTGTGAGTAAAGAAATTGATCACATGCTCAGATGTGACTTTTTTGAATGGAGCTGCTTCTGCCCATTTGGAGAAGTAGTATGTCACTGCCAAGATGAAGCAGTGTCCTGCTGATGACGGCGGATCTATCAGCCCGATAACATCAGTACCCCAGCATTCAAATGGCCAATATGCTATTGTAGGGAGCAATGGATTTGACAGTTGATGGTGAATCTGGCACTCATGGCATCTCTTAGTATGATTGATATAATCTCTGATCATGGTCGGTCAATAGTAATCCATTCTCTTAATTTTAGCGGACATCTTGGGACCTGATTGGTAAGCTCCACAAAGTCCTTCGTGAATTTCTACTACTACCTTATCAGCTTCTCGTGTTCCTGGGCATCTTATCCACATTTGATCTAAAGCGCGCCGATATAATGTGTTGTTGACAAATGCATATCGTAGCACTCTCTTTCTGATTAGAGCAACTAATAATTTGTCTGTTGGTAGTTTACTTTCTTTGAAACAATCAACGAAAGGCTGCATCCAGTCATTTTCTTCTTCAACATCTAGGCAATGCCACCACGATTCTGAAGTTTGACTAGCCTTACATCTTTTCTTAGAAACTCATTCTTCAAATTGATTTTCAAGATCAACTGGTTGGGGAGATTAAGGATCAACTGGAGTTGCATCCTGTTGGATTAAACTTGGTATTCCCTCTTCTTACGAGAATTGTAGTAATGCTGGCTCTAAGAACCGATGATTATGTACCACGATTATAATACGCTATTCGTCGTCCATATTCACCATTTTTTTAGCTAGTTTGGCAAGGGAATCAGCTTTGCCATTTTGACCTCGTGAAACTTGAGTTAATTTGACAACTGGAATTTGCTTCATAAGCTCAAGGACTCGCCAATGATAACAGGGCAGCTCGAATTTAGTGAGTTTGTAAATTCCCAGTACTTGATTTACAACAAGTTGAGAATCACCGAAGATTTGGAAGTTTTAGATTTGAACATTGTTTGCAACCTCTAGTCCTGCTATTAGGGCTTCATATTCGGCTTCATTATTGGTTCGAGGTTCAGTTAAGCTGAATTAGAATCTCATTATGCCTCCCTCGGGTGCATCAAAAATGATTTCAATTTCGGCTTGAGCTTTTTTAGATTTGGAGGTCAAGCACGCTTAATTGATGATGCTCCATCAAAATACCTTTCCCATACTCGTAGCATCTCCTTCTCTTTGACATTCATGATCTGTTCGTCTGGTAGATCATCATTGAGCGGTGAATATGCAGGGATAGGATGTGCAGCGAGAAAATCTGCCAGCACCTGCCCTTTAACTGCCTTTTGCGGGACATATATGATGTCAAATTGCAAAATTATCACTGCCTACCTTGCCAAACGACATGTCAACGCAGGTCTTGTCATCAAGAATTTCAGCGGATCGATCTTTGATATCAAGGTGATTTTGTGAGATATTATATAATGGCGGAGCTTCTAAACTGCGAAAATCAATGCCAAGCAATGTTTCTTAATTGGAGATTAGCAGATTTCTGCACCTATCAATCTCTGACAGATATAATAGAGTGTGTTTTCCTTTCCTTCTTCATTGTGCTGAGTTAGTAATGCTCCGATGGACTCTTGTAGTGCCACTGTGTACAGTATAAGAGGCTTCCCCGGAATTGGCACTGCCAGAATAGGAGGAATTAACAAGTATTTTTTGATACTATCAAATTCTTTCTAACACTCATCCCATTTGAAACAAACATCTTTCTTCATTAATTTGGAGAATGGTTGGCACCTACCCAATAGATTTGATATGAACCGCCAAATGAAAGCCAGTTGTCCTTGTAAAGAACGAAGTTGTCGAAAGTTTCTGGGAGGCGGCATCTCTATGATTGCTTTGATTTTGTTGGGGTCGATCTCGATTCCTCGATGACGAATAATGTAGCCTAGAAACTTGCCGGAGGAGACCCCGAATGCACACTTGAGAGGGTTCATCTTCATATCATATTTTCTGATCCTCTCGAACACAATTTTCAAATCATCAGTGTGGTCTTTTCGATCTGTGTTCTTAATGACTAAGTCATCTACATAGCATTTGATCTTTTGATGAATCAAATCATCAAATATATGAGTCATTGCCAGTTGATAAGTGGCACTAGCATGCTTCAGGCCGAAAGGCATGACCGTATAGTAGAATATACCTGTAGATGTTCTGAATGATGTATTCTTTTTGTCTTCAGGCTCCATTTTAATTTGATTATAGCTCGACGATCCGTCCATAAAAGAGAACATATTATAGTTGGAAGTATTATTAACTAGAAGCTCTGATACTGGAAGCGGAAAGTCATCTTTTAGGCATGCCTTGTTGAGATCCTAAATTCAATGCAGATAGGAATCTGCCCATTCTTCTTCTTCACTGGGATAATATTGGTAATCTAGTCGGCATACTTTTCTTCTCGGATGAAGCCTGTTTCTATGAGCTTCTTTGTTTCTGCAATAACTTGCTCTTCAATCTTCAATCTCATTCTTCTTGGAGCTTGCTTGACAGATGCTACGTCAGGCTTGATGGCTAATTTGTGAACTGCTACATCAGGGGATAAGCTTGACATCTCAGCATATGTCCAGGCAAAGAAGTCCCTGAATTCACAGAGGAGCTTCTTCACTTCTTGTACTTGTTCTTCTGGCAGAAGAGAGATAATAAAGGTTTGACGAGGGTCTTCCTCAGTTCCTAAGTTGACTTTTTTTAGCTCATCCATAGTTATTGCCTGTCCACCATCTTTTAATTCTTATGGTGCAGGCTTGGCTTCCACGGGGTGATCATCATAAGCATCAGCTTCATAAATCTCATCAGCGTCATCATCATCAGATTGAATTTCCATGTATGTGATTATCCGACAAGTTTCTTTCCGGAGGAATTTTCGTTTGATGAATCTGATATCCTTATATGCATCTATATCCTTTCATCGTAATGGATGTGGATTCCTTCCATACCAGAAGCCCAAGCTTGTATGAAGTTGTCGTTTGGTGGTAGGAATATTTATTTGTTTTCGTAGCATTCTTTGAATATTCTTGATATTAAACCTAGGTAGCCTCGTAGGAATTAACTCTTCAAAATTAAGGAGCATACATCACCAGTCATAATTCTCCTCTTCGTGAATTTTCGTGGAATATAATACATTTTCTGGTGCAGTCCCCTTCTTCAGAGGAGACGGATAAAGAGTGGAGAGTTCTTTAACCTTATGCACCTCGCGTGAAATAATTTTCTTGAAGTGTTGTAGGGGGATACGCGTGACTACGAGTACACTATTTGAGATTGACAGGCTACTTATTCTTCTGGAGAATACATCTTGCACCATATTCATATAAATAGAATCATAATCATAATCATCGTTTGAAAATTCAACCTCCATATTCCATTCGTCTATGGACTGGCATGCTCTTCAAGGTTTTATAGGGGTGATGTCATCTTCATCTGTATCACTCTCTAGGTGAGATACATATTTCTTTTCTTTGGGAATGATTGATTCCCTTGGAAGAGTAGGCGTTGTCTTCTTTCTCCCCACCTGCTTTTTCTCACTTCTCGTTCAGGTTGGTTCGCAGCCTTTGAGTTTAATGCTTTAGCCCCGAGAGAACTCGAAGACTTTTGTTTTTTTGGCATGAAGTATTATGCATCTTCATAAATTGTTGCTTCATAAACTGTGAAGGGTTGGATATCATCAAAGATTCTGAATTTTTCTCCTTCCCTGAGATACTTCATACACTGGTGTAATGTAGATGGGACAATGCCGTATTCATGCAGCCAGGGGCGACCTAACAGCGCCTTGAAAGAAGTGTCCGCATTAATGACATGGAACTTAGCTTCTGTATGGAGTTCCCCAAATATAAGAGGGAGCATAAACGAACCAAGGGATTTCTGTCATTTCTCGTTGAAGCAATGCACCATCAGCTTGTCTTGCCCAAGATGTTCCACATCGAGGCACAGTGATCTCAATGCCTTAAGGCTCATGAGGTTTACAGAAGATCCAGGGTCGATCAAAATCTGATTGATCCTCAAACCGTCGCTCTCTGCTGTAACATACATAGGGCAGTTGTGATATGCTGTTCCAAGCATCAAATTATCCTCGGCAAAAGTAATGATTGGCTATTTCCGAGCTTGCAAGACCTCAATTAAGTTGCTTTTAGCAAAATATGCTTCATATTTTTCAGGATCCCTAAGAACTTTGATCAAAGTCTCCCGAAGGTCTTTAGACATCACAAGGGCGTCGTATATGCTGAGTTGTGTTGGGATTTTCTTTAAGTGGGATAAAATATTATAATCTATCACCTTAGCTGAAGTTTCTTTCTTCTTGGAGTCTTCGGGGATAATATCATCATTGATGACTATCTCATTTCCCTTATTTTTATTTGGATCCCCTTTCTTCGGTGGAGGTGACAATACCTTGCCACTTCTCAATTGCATTTGGGCCACCTCGTCTGATTCAAACTTATTTGATGAAGCATTCTCCTCAGATTCAATCATTATCGCGTCTGGGTATCCACCTGTAGACTCGAAATTGTCACCCAGTTTCACCTGCTTCATTTGTGATGCTACACTTGGGTCTAAATTTTCATCATCTGGTAAATTCAGAAGCCGCTTCTTCAGTGTATCTCCCTATATGTTATCTTTGATATCGCAGAGGTGACTTGGAATATCTCTGTATGAAGAGATTCATCCTCAGCTTCTTCCTTCTCATCTTTTTTGAGCTCTTTCATGAAATCATCGAGCTTGATAGGCTTCCTAGCGGTCTGGTAATATTCACCCAGACTATCAATAGCATTTTGAGTTGCAGTCTTATTTGCCTCAAGCTTCTTCAATTTGGCTTTCTTCTTTGAAGACTTTGATTTTAACTTTCCAGACTTTGATGGCTAGCTTGGCCAGGTTGTTGTTTGGAGGTGGATGCATGTGATACAGGCAGCCACTTTAAATTCAGTATTAGCTCAGTAGGAGACTTACATTTGACACCTGTAACTCATTCTAACTGTTTTAGCATTTTGGTTGTCTTCTAGAAGGCAATGGTCTCCCATTATTTTTTTTGAATAGTTTCTTTTGTTGCCCTTTTTAGACGGGAGTACGGAAGAGGACGTGACTAACCGGGTGGATTCCTTTCTGGGCTGAACTAGCACATTATCTGATAATGTCAATTCTCTTCTCTTGTACATCTTTTCCAACCAATCTTTCAAGACATAGCAATCTTCAATTTGATGACTAACTACCTGATGATACGGGCAATAATTTGGGCGCCACTGTGTTTGGACTCTTCAGGTCTTTTGCATTCTGGCAATTTAGACCAGACTTGAGTGCTTGTCGAAACAGTTTGGCAACACTCTCCCTCTTATATGAATATTCTTTTTTCATTTTATCCTTGAGGGAGGAGAACGTTCTATCACCGTTCCCGTAATTTGCCTCTGGCGCTCTCCTCCACCGGGAAAGGCTCGAGGTTTATTATTTCCTCCAAGAACTAGTTTTGGTTAATGATTTGGATTGTAAGTCTGTTTTGATTTTTCTTCATACTGCATTGGCTGCTTTCCTTTATCCACATTATACACTGCCCGTTTACCTTTATCAGGTCTAGGAGGGAATGCGGAGTAGACCTCATTCTTCCTAACATCAAGAGCTTCAGCCTCTTTGTGTCTGTTAGGGAGGTTTTCATATTTTGATAAGTTTAATTTTTCAAATTTTGCCACTCTATCCAACAGATCTTGGAAAGTAGTTATTGAAGCCATGCATAAGAAGGGCTGCATTTTATCATCAATGTTCCCCATCAACAGTTAAACTGTATGTTCCTCTTCCAGTTGTTGCTCGCACTTCATACTGAGATTGCGCTAGCATGTTATATATTTCGTCACCAACTCATCTTTTCTCCTTTTATCTAGAGCAAGATCAGCGATAAAAGTCTTCTCTGTTGCACTAGCAAATTTTTTCATGAATAAGGCCTCTAACTCCGCAAAGGTTTTCAGCTGTGTTGCACCAATACGGATATAGCGATACGCATACGACACGATATAGATACGGGACACGCCAATTCTTAAAAAAATAGGATACGAATACGACGTGGATATAACATTATAATATATAAATAATACATAAAACTTAATAAAGTAATCAAAGTGTAATATTTGAAATGACAAAAAAATTGAAATAAAAGTAAGCATTAAATATTTAAATGTCTAGTACATCAATAAAAATAAGAAGATAAAATATCCTGCACATGAAATTTTAACTATTCAATAGAAGAAATGATAGGATTAGCTTCTTCAGTGGTTTGTCTTTTAGTTTCTATATCATCTTCAATAAATATCATAGCTTCTAATTCAGGCTCATCAAGTGAAATATTAGCAATTTCTAATATTCCCATATCCTCAAGAGATTCAAATCTATCTCCAGCAACATCCCACATCCTGTTGTCTCCTTACATATAAGTTGGAGTTTTCCTTGAGAGAAGCCGAAGGTTTGTATGCACGTAAACTAAATCTTCAGCCCATTGTAGAGTAATTTTATTTCTCTTCATTGATTGGATGAATGAGTATGTGCTCCAATTTCTTTCACAACAAGATGAGGATGAAACTTGGCTAAGCAATTTTATGGCGATTGTTTGAAGTAGAGGTGCTGAAGCTCCATGTATAATCCACCACATTTTCGGATCAATTCTCCACCTATCATGCAATGACTCTTGGTCACCAAAGTTCTCTAAATAACCAAAAAAAATAGCAAGCTCAATATTGACACTTCTTCTCTCCTCCTCATTTGGAAAATAACGCTTTAAACATGTCTTCCTCATATTTGAAATTCCTAAATCTTTCTGTGGAGAAACTTTTTGAGGATCCTCTTGAAGCCATTCTTTAGTTGAATATCTTCAAATAACATTAAAATAAAGGGATTTTTATATACATAACACTTAAAACCTCTCTATTTACTTATCTAACACCTAAACTTTAATATTTACTCTTCTACCACCTAAAAGCTCTATCCCTCCTCAAATATACCACTCAGTTTCTCTCCCGTTAGAACCAAGCCCCGAAACCTGTATTTCGCTGGGGAAGACCTTTTCCGATGATGCGGCGAGGTGCGAAATCCGGCGGTGCCGCTGCAATTCAGCCGCGCAAGAAAGGATTTTGAGATGAATTCGAGAGGGGCAAGGTATCTGGTAAAAAAAGGTGAGCTTTTGTGCGGGTACCAGCCGATCGTTATGAGCGATCAAACGGTGTTTGACAGGGCAGATGAATTCGTCGCTGATAGGATTATTGGAGAGGAGGGGAAGAGGCTTCTGAATTACTTGTATTGGTCGAACCGGCCGGAGACGGCGAATCCGACGGTGGAGAACAAGCAATGCACGGCTAAAGACCACGTTGTGGCAACCGCTTGTTTCATGGTGGCGGAGATCTTTAGGAGATATGATGACTACGAGTGTGGGGACGACATGGATTTCACAAAGCTGGAGAAGGCGACCACCGCCGCTTCCGTCGTTTCCGCCACCGCTGAATAGGTTGTTTTATAGTAAATTAGTAATTACGGGCTTTGATTTTGAACTTCTAAACTGTTTGGGTGGTGGCTTGGAATAAATGGAGTGTTTTTTTTTACCATTGCAACTTCTCTTGTCGACGACGATCGTCATTAGAGGATCTATTATTTCCCAAAGGCAGAAGCTGCGAGAAGACAAAACGATTGCTGTCGTAGAATCGCGTTTCGGATCCGTAACGATGAATCATACGCGCTTATCATTGTAACTTTTCAGAAGAAGCTAATAAAATGAGCGAATCAATGGTGACGCTGGTAGAAAGATTGAGGCTTGCCACTGCCGCATCATCGGAAAAGGTATTCCCGAGCGAAATACAGGTTTCGGGGGTTGATTCTGACGGGAGAGAAACAGAGTGGTATATTTGAGGAGGGATAAAGTTTTTAGGTGGTAGAAGAGTAAAAATTAAAGTTTAGGTGTTAGATAAGTAAATAGAGAAGTTTTAAGTGTTATGTATGTAAAAATCCCTAAAATAAAATAATAAAAAAATATTGAAATTACAAAACAACAAAGTGAGTGAGCCAAGCAATATAAAGGTGTATTACTTTTACTCCACAAAGGATTTATACGAATTAAAACATATGAATTTGAAACATGAAAAAATTTAAGTGAAAGTGTAGATATGTTGCGACTCTGCCGGGGGTCCAAGGGGGCGCTGCCCCCTAGCGGGGTTAAGGGGCAGCGCCCCTGCGGGTGTTTTAGGGGGCAGCTCCCCCGAAACAAAATTTTTTTGTAAGAGTAATTTTGAAGTGCTGTTTATTTTTAAAGTTATTTTTTATGGAAAGATACCGAGCGGTACCGAGCATCTTTTAGCTTCTCAGTGCCGCTTGGTACCATTTGGTACCCCTCTATACCAAGCAATATCAAACGGTACCGAGCAACACCAAGTTACAATACCGAGCGATATTGAGTTCCAATACCGAGCGGTACCGAGTTCTAATACTGAGCAGTACTGAGTTCCAATACCGCTTGGTACCGAGTAGTACCGAGCAGTACCGAGTTATAGTACCGAGCGGTACCGAGTTCCAATACTGAGCGGTACCGAGTTTTAGTACCGCTCGGTATCGAGTAGTACCGAGCAATACTGAGTTCCAGTACCATTCGGTACCAAGCAGTACCAAGTTTCGATACCGAGCCTATGATTAAGAAAACAAAGAATGACGAATAAAATGAACCTTCACTGCTCACGTCGCCTTCACTATTCGCGTTGTCGAGCCGCTCCTTCGACGAAGGATGATCCTATCAACTTTAATGCTCGTGTCGTCAAGCCTCTTTGTCGACAAAGGATGATCCTGTTTGATTCTATGCTCGTGTCATCATGTCGCTCCTTCAATTATAACGAAGAAGATGAACACTTGTGTGGAAATGAAAAACTTAGCTCTCTGAAATGTTTCAGCCGCATAAATGAATATGGATATTGAGCGGAACAATGGAAAGCTGAAAAGAATAGGGTAAATTGAGGCTCAGTGTTTTTTTTTAATAGGACGCATATCCGATACGAGTGTCCAATCAAATTTAAATAATATTTTAATTAGACACGGCAAAGCCGTATCCGACATGTATCCATGCCGTATCGGAGCGTATCCGTATTCGACACGTGTCTGATACAGCACGCCTCGTAAATAGGAGTATTCGTGCAACATAGGTTTTCAGTGAATCATTTGGTAGCATAGCGTACCATTCGAAAGCAGCTCCACTCAAGATGCTCATGAATTGCCGGAATAACAGAGCGTCATTGCCTCAACTGTTCCCACAGGTAGCTTTAAACCGCGCGAGGTGCTTTCTGGGATTCTTATTACCATAGAAGATGTTGAATTTTGGTACAAAATATCCCTTTGGATATGGCATCTGGTCGTACTCTGCTGGGTACGGGTGAACTTTTCCTACCAATTTCTCTGCCTATTCAGCAGCTATAATTGCTTTAATCTTTTCACTAATTAATCCTTCCAGCTGCGCTGCAGTTACAAGTTTAGAGGCTCTCTCCACATTTTGTGGAGTATGCTGGCGGGTTGAATCATCATTCTTATCGCCACCTTTAGGTGCACCTTTCACTCCAGAGGCTTGAGGCGCTTGAGGACTTTGAGGATTAGCAGCTTGGTTGACGGGCTGAGCCGGTGCAGGACCTACATAAGTGGTTTTCTGCATCATCTCCATCATGGCCGTCATCTGAGTCATCATCTCAGTAATCTTATCATTTAACTGAGTGATTTCTCTGTCTTTCTCACGCATCTGTCTCTTCATTTGTCTTCTCATTTCGGCAAGCATGATGTCTTTGCCAGAGAAGGGGTTTTCTTCGACCTCTTTTTCTTCCTCTCCTTTTGAGCAATGGATCGAGCTCTATGGAGGTGTCGATAAACACGTGTACGTGGATATGATTGTTGGTCATCTTCAGCACCATCATCATCTTCAACATCAATGTGGCTGACCATACAGACCACCTCAATCTCCATAGTGTCTTCAACACCATATTCTTCTTCATCGCATTCTTGTACCTAAATTTTTGAGCGGCGCCATCACTGAATTTCAAGTTCTTGACTTGGAATGATTACTTCTTCGACCCGTGGACTACGATCGAAATGAACCTCTTTCTTGGCTGCAGTAGGAGAATGATGGGATCTCCTAAAAGACTCTCCAGGATGTATTCCGTTACTATAATTGTCATTATGGGCCTTCTTTTGGATCCATCTCTAACAAGTTCTATTAGCAGGGGTGGATCTCCAGGAGACTGTTCCAGATGACACACCCGATCTATCTTTTTCTTCAAAGATCTTTTCTCTTCGAGGCTTCGGCCTCCAAACTTGTTTGCCTTTTCGCTGGGCCCTTTCGGCTACGTATTACTGGACACACGGTCCAAGTGTCACGCCCCGATGTGCTTCCTGCGAAGCTTGGCATTGATAACTTCTTCGTTTGGCTATCGTGATAGATTAAAGCCTCTCTCTTGGAGGAATTCTTCGGGCCTCTACAATCAATGGCCTTTAGAACTTCTTTTTCTTTAGCCCTCTTTCCTTAACTGTCTTTAGAACTCGGTGTACCCGGGAAAACAGACATTCAGGCTCTCTTGTCTTCTGAGGGGTCGGAGCTTCAGGTTGATGCTCCCAGAAGGATTGCTTGAGCTCATCAGAGGAGCAATTTCTCCTTACCCACTTCAAGTTAGAAAACCTATTTTGGGTGGGATATTGATCTCTAGCTCTTGTGCTGGCAGGTTAGAGGGATGGATTGGCACAGGTAACTGATGAGCTTACAGTTCTGCATTTATCTTCCTTTTCTTCCTTCTGTTGAGCCTTCCTCTAGATGAGGAAGCTTCAATGTCATATTTCCCAGGTGCAGATAACCCGGTTGGTAGAGTGGTGGTGTTGGCAGTCTCCACAAAATTTTTTCTTCCATCAACAACCCTCTTTGCAGTAAGGGTCTCAGACTGGGATAATCTTTCAAACACAAAAACTCTTCCTTGAGCAGTATCTCTAGCAGTAGTCCTCGTAAAATGGGACCTTCCAGAAAGTTGCTCATAGTTGACGCCGTACACAGGGACGCCTGCAGCCCTTGCAGTAGATGCTGAGAATTTTAGCCCACCGAAGTGGATGGTGATTCCAATATTTCCAGTCTCTATAACAGCATTTGCTAGTTGAATCTTAGCTCCTCGTCCCAGTTGGACGGTCATTGGGGTGTCCTGCATTTCTATTCTGCATAAATGAAAGGCATGGGTTAGTGATCAGAATTGATACATCACCCCACACTTTCAAAATACAGAAATAACGCATACCAAATAACAGAAGCAGGGAAATTAATAGAAAATTAAAATCATGCTTATTGAATTTCTAACAAATCTTATTTAAAAGATTAATTTTAAGGAGATTTGAAATTTTAGTCCATATGATTTGCTTGCTACTATAACACAATGACTAGCCAGAGATAGAAAGAGAAACCATTCCCCAGCGGAGTAGCTAGATATCTGTGGGCTCCGAAAATTCGGCCACGGCCTCCCCGCCACGCATGACTATTTTGCTTTAATCTTTTGGCGAGGGAGTTTTAACGAAGTTAGTTCTGAGATAAATTTTTGAAGGCAGATGGGTTTGTAGATAAAACACTACTAAGAGATTTCGCCCTCATTTTGTGAGGACTGATATGAGTTCTGATTTCCTATAGGCGCAAGCCCCTATAGTTAATTACCCCTCCCGATCACGAGAGATAACTTTCGATTAAGGCTAGTCTTCAATCAGATATGTAGAGATATGTGTTATCTGGCATATATTAGCAGCATTGATTTGGATTTGAAAATTGGGATTGAATTTGGGTATTTGGAAAGGTTTAAAAAGTTTGATATTTAAAATAGGAAATTTCACCACCTAGCACTTAAAGCGGATGGTGGTGGAATGGATTATGGGCCCGATCAAGATCCCATGGTTCCGTCGTCCCGGGTCATCATGGTCTCTGGTCTACTTAGTCAGAGTAGGTAGTCGACCCAATCTAACAGAAGGATCATTGTCGGTAGCCATGGGTTGCTTCATCCAAGGGGACATGTAGACCTGGGATGGATATTTGTCTAAGGGAGACATATTTGAATCCACCTTTTCTAGTAGAGGGCTTTTTGCCCTATCAATTATATGTTAAGATAGTTGCTATTTTCATACTTTACATTTATGGAACTTGTATAGTTTTGATGATTCCAAACATTATTGTTCAAATGTGTAGTTATCTCCTAACAATTTTAGAAGATTTGTATTTGCTCTTGTGTGTACTAACATTTCAGGAAAATCAAACTCCAGACTACGAAGACTTCAAATCAAATTCAACATGAGATACTTTGTGAATTTGAAGTTTGTACTTTTCTTTGAATTAAATTTGAAAGGGAGTGATTATAATTGAGTGTATAAAAACATACACACACATAAGGAGATCATATAAAATTTAAGTAAAATCGTCCAGGATGATCCACGATCGTACGGGACGATCTACTGCGTACAGAATTGAAAACTTGCAGTTTTTGGGCGGTTTTTCTTGTCTTTTGTATAAATAGTCCAAATTAGACTGCCACCCAATCTTTTTGTCATTTTATCTTCGTGCCTTTTGAGAGAATAGCCAAGGAAAGAGTGGAAGAGTGCATTCAAGGGAGGATTTCTACCACTGGAGCGTGAAGGCTTCACTTGGAGTTCAAAAGTAAGAATCTCTACTTGTGAATTGGGATTATTTTACTCTTTTCCTTCTTCCTTCTAGATTCTTGTGAGAAGATCTATCAAGGAGATCCGGTTCTCTGCCGACACTTGGATAGTGTGAAAAGCCGAAGGGTTCGCTGCCTACACTTGGAGAGTGTGAAAAGCCGAAGGGTTATCTACCCACACTAGGAGAATGTGAAAGGACAACGGTTCTCTGCCAACACTGTGGATTGTGTGAAAGGACGGACGGTTCTCTGCCAACATTGTGGATTATGTAAAAGGACGACGGTTCTCTGCCGCACCGGATAGTGGTGAAAAGAGTGTGTTGTAAAGGCTTCTCCGCCTTGCTGTGGGTGCAAAAGGAGAATCACTATTGGTATTAGTGCAATACTCAGAGGGTGCCTCTGGGAGTGGATGTAGGTCTGGTTTTAGACCGAACCACTATAAATTTGGTGTCATTTACTTTACTGTTTTTACATTTTCACATTTAATTTTTTAGTTTTAAAAACTCTATGGTTGAAAAACATTTTCTACAAAACTTAAAAGAAACAATTTTATTTCGGTTCAACATATTTTTAAAAGAGGGCTTAAAATTTTTAAACTACCAATTCACCCCCCTCTTGGTAGCCTTGGGACATTAACTTAGGCTTAACAACCTAATTACTAGACTCAATAAGTGGTATCAGAGCATCGTTTCAATATCATAAGTTTGAACTACTTTTTGATTAACGTAGATGGCAACATTCGAAAATCGAAACACACCTGAGGGTTACTCTATCACTAGACCTCCACTGTTTGACAATATTCCTTTTGATTTTTGGAAAACACGCATGTCTACTTTCTTACAGTCACTTGATTATCGCATGTGGATGTTAGTCCAGGATGGCTACACAAAACCAACTAGATTAGTTGATGGAGTTAGGGTAGAAACACCTTTTGCAGATTGGACTATAGAAGAACGTGACTTAGCACAATTAAATGTCAAATGTCTAAATAGTTTCTTTTATGCTTTAAAATCTGAAGACTATATGCGGGTTTCTACTTGTAAAAGTGGAAAGGACATATGTGATAGACTTTGTATAACTTATGAAGGGACAAATGAGGTTAAGCAATCAAGACTCAATATCTTGTTACATGACTATGAATTGTTTCGCATGAAACCTAATGAATATATCTCTGACATGTACACAAGATTCACACAAATTATCACTTCTTTGCATGTACTTGGTAGGGAATTAACTAATGCTAAAATGGTTAATAAAATTCTTCGATGTTTTCCTACTACTTATGATGCTATAATTACTGCAATTACAGAGTCTAAAAATCTTAACATTTACTCTATTGACAATCTTCTTGGTTCACTCCTTGCTTATGAGCAAGGAGTAAGTCAAAGAAAGATTGATGCAGGTGAACCACGAAAGGAGAAAAATATTGCACTAAAAGTGGAAGAGTCATAGAGTGAACACTCACAACCTGAGGATGAAGATGATATTGTACTGATGACTAGACAATTCAGAAGCTTTTTAAAGAGGAAGCAAAAGAGACGCCAGCAATGGAACAAGGGTAAGTTTAACAGAAATGACAAGGTTTCTAATGATGTAATTTGTTATGAATGCAATAAATCAGGTCATATCAAGACTGAATGCCCAAAACTCAAAGTCACTCCTAGCATGGAGAAGATAGAGGAGAAACCAATGGTAAAGAAGGGCAAAAAGAAATTTCAAAGAGTTTTCTGGGCGGACTCAGCTTCAGACTCATCTGAGACTAAAAAAGAAGTAGAAGTCACCAATCTTTGCTTGATGGCAGACAATGTAGATCACTCAGATCAAGAAGAGGTATGTGACTTAACCTATGATGAATTATTTGAAGTTTCTGAACACATGCATGATGCATATAAGAAAATGAAAAAGATGCATGCTAGTGTAAGTTTAGAATTGGAAGAGCTCAAGAAGGAACACGAAATCCTTAGAAAAGATCATGCTTTAATAGATGACAACCACATGAAACTACTTGATGAATATGATGACTTGAATAAAAATTTTGAAAATTTAAAAACATCCTATGCTGATCTTGAAAAAGAATTTAAGAATTTTAAGGATGAATCTGAGAGCAAGACATATAGAATCAATTATATCAATCGAATCTTGGAAGATATCAATTCATTTTACAAACACACAATAAGAGCTCTCGAGGATAATAGGAACCCCCCCTAAACTTGAAGATTTTACAAATCCTAAATATTATGCTAAATTCATGAAATCCCTTAGAAGACAATCATATGGAAGAAAACATAGGAATATTTTTCCTAATGTTAAATATAATAATTGTGGATTTTTGGGACATATAGCTCACACCTATACTTTGAAGATGAAATCTAATTTGGTGTGGAGACCTAAGATGCATAAACCTAGACATATCATACATGCTTTTGATTATAAATTTCTTAAAGGTGAACCCAAACTTGTTTGGGTTCCCAGGTCTAACATTTGAGAGTTTTGCAGGATTGCTCTCACACAAGACCTCGTTGGAGCATATGGTACCTGGACAGCGGATGTTCAAAGCATATGACTTGAGATACTTCTCAATTCATAACGCTGGAAGCCAGGAATGGAGGCAAGGTTACACTTGGAGATAATACCACAAAGAAAATGGTTGGATCAGGTATGATTGGAAATTTTAAAAACTTTTTCATAGATAATGTGTTATTGGTTAAAGGCTTAAAACATAATCTGTTAAGTATTAGTCAGCTATGTGACAAGGGATATAATGTAAAATTTTTACCTACTAGCTGCATATTAAGCCTAAATGGAAAAGAAATTTTAAATGGAAAAAGGGTAAACAATGTTTACATGCTAGATTTGAATTCAATTTAATCTCCTAATGCTTTTTGTTTAAAAACTGTTTCTGATGAATCATGGCTTTGGCATAGGAGACTTTGTCATTCTAGTATGAAAAATCTTAGGAGAATTATCCAAAAGAACTTAGTGAGAGGTATACCAAAACTAGATTTTACTAAGGACCATCTTTGTGATGCATGTCAATTAGGTAAACAAGTGAAGTCCTCTTTTAAGTCCAATAAGGATTTTAGGACTAGTAAACCTTTAGAAATTCTTCACATGAATCTTTTTGGACCAGTAGGAACTGTAAGTCTAGGAGGGAAGGTATACGAATTTGTTATAGTGGATGATTTATCAAGATTCACTTGGGTTAGATTTCTTTTTCATAAAAGTGAATCATTTGAGGAATTCAGAAATTTTTCAACTTGGATTCAAAGAAAACTATGATGTGAAATAATCTCTTTATAAAGTGATCATGAAGGAGAATTTGAAAATGAAATATTTGAAAATTTTTGTAAAGAAAAAGGGATTGATCACAATTTTTCTGCTCCTAGAACCCCTAAACAAAATGAGGTTGTTAAAAGGAAAAATAGAACATTAATAGAAGCCGCCCGAGCTATGTTGGCAGAATACTCACTTCCTAGATATTTTTGGGCTGAGGCGTTTAGCACTGCATGTTATGTTCTGAATATGGTGAATGTGAGATCAAATTTAAATAAAACATCTTATGAGTTGCTAAAAGGTAGAACACTTAACTTGTCACATTTGCATATTTTTGGTTGCAAGGTGTTCATACATAACAATGGAAAATCTGCCTTAGGAAAATTTGATCCAAAATCAGATGAAGGAATTTTTATTGGATATTCAAGTGTTGGAAAATCTTATAGGGTATTCAATAAAAGAATTTTAGTCATTGAAGAAACCACACATGTTGTATTTGATGAATCTGGAAATTTGGAAGAGCCAAATGTTGTTGAAGATGAGATTGAGGAAAACTCCCAAAAGATTAATAGATTAAATTTAGAAGAAAATGTGGAAGAAAATTTGGAAAGAGAAAACCCTTTGCCTAGAGATTTGAGATTTTCTAAAAACCATCCAAGGGAATTGATTATAGGTGAACCTAGTGAGGGTGTTAGAACTAAGCTTGGATTAAACAAGGAAGTCAATCATTTAGCCTTTATTTCAACAATAGAACCCACTAATATTGATCAAGCACTTTCTGATGAATTTTAGATATTGGTCATGCAAGAAGAGTTGAATCAATTTGTAAGAAATAAAGTTTGAGAATTAAGTACAAGGCCAAAAGATCAAAGTGTTGTTGGAACCAAGTGGGTGTTCAAAAATAAAAAGAATGACTCAGGAGTAGTCATTAGAAATAAGGCTAGATTAGTTGCTAAGTGGTATAATCAAATTGAAGGAATTGATTTTGAGGAGTCCTTTTGCCCCTGTAGCAAGACTTGAAGCAATTAAGGTTTTACTTGCCTTTGCCTGTTTTAAAGGTTTTAAATTGTTTTAAATGGATGTCAAAAGTGACTTTTTGAATGGGGTTATTGAAGAAGATGTTTTTGTAGAACAACCTCCAGGATTGGAAAATTTAAAATACCCAAATCATGTTTTTAAATTAAAAAAGGCATTATATGGATTGAAACAGGCACCTAGGGCTTGGTATGAGAGGTTGAGCACCTTCCTACTTGAAAGATCTTTTGAAAAAGGAAGTGTGGATACAACTCTCTTTTTAAAGAAATTTGGAAAGGATATACTCATTGTTCAAATTTATGTGGATGATATCATCTTTGGATCTTCAAATAAAAATTTTTGTGATGATTTTTCTAAAACAATGAGTAGTGAATTTGAAATGAGTCTAATGGGAGATTTAAATTATTTTTTAGGTTTTAGCATTAAGCAACTTGAGGAAGGAACATTTCGTAGTCAAACTAAATATATTAAGGACATCCTCAAGAAATATGAAATGGACAATACTAAACCTGTTAATACACCAATGAGTTCCTCAATTCAGTTGGATAAGGACCTTAAGGGAAAATCTGTTGATCAAAAGAAATATAGAGGGATTATTGGATCTTTACTTTACTTGAGTGCTAGCCGATCAGATATTATGTACAGTGTTTACTTATGTGCTAAATTTCAATCAGATCCAAAAGAATCACATTTGACAGCAGTGAAAAGGATTTTAAGATATTTACTAGGAACTCAAAACTTAGGGATTTGGTATCTTAAGTTTAGCTCTTCATTTGAAATTGTTGGTTATTCAGATTCTGACTTTGCAGGCTGTAGAGTGGATAGGAAAAGCACTTCTGGAACATGTCAATTCATTGGAAATTCATTAGTTTCTTGGTTCAGTAGATAATAAAATTCAGTAGCCCTATCTATTGCAGAAGCAGAATACATTGCATTAGGAAGTTGTGTGGCACAAGTACTTTGGTTAAAATAACAGTTGATTGATTTAGGATTAACTATAGGCACTATTCCAATTTATTGTGATAATACTAGTGTTATTTGCATTTCTAAAAATCATATTAAACATTCTAGAACCAAACACATTGACATAATGCAACATTTCATAAGGGATCATGTATGCAAGGGAGAAATTGAACTTACTCATGTTTCAACTGAAAATCAACTTGCAGACATTTTTACCAAACCTTTAGCCTTTGATACTTTCAGTACTTTAACAACAAGGCTTGGTGTAATTGATTTGAATGCTTAAATAAAAATGTTTTTGTAACATTGATATTTATGTTTTCTTAGTTTATTTGTTTTTTGTTTTGTTTTTGATTTTGTGATTTTTTTTTTGTGTTTTGAATGAGTTTATTTTAGAGTCTGTGGTTTTGTCTTTGTTTTCTGTGTTTTGAATGTTTTATTTGATTTTCTTTAATAAAAATTCAAAAAATTTGTGAAATTCGTCCACGACGAAATTTTTCGTACTGGACGATGTGTGTAAAATTTAGTTCGCGTGATGTAAATCGTTTTGAGAGCAGTTTTTAATATAGTTCGTCTGTACGATCTTATGATCGTCCAGGACGAAATTTTTTTCAAACGTCGAGACGATTTAATGTAGCGGTTGAGTGGATAAAACAGTTTTAATTGTGAAGTTTGTCCGTACGAATTTTTTGTTCGTCCTGACGAATAGACGTCGTTTCACAGTAGGGGACGGTTTTCAACTGATATTAAAACGAATTAACTTTTGATCGGCTGTACGAAATTTTTTCGTCTGTACGATCAATCAAGTCAAAAGTCTATACGAAAAGACGCATCTTAAATTGTGTTGATTATGAAAAGCCGTTTCATTTTGGACGAATTGGATCGTCTGTACGAAATTGTTTCGTCCAGACGAACGATAATTTTCGTCCGGGACGAACTGTTTTCGTCCAGGACGAACGTATCATTTTTTTTAAATATGAAGGCTTTCTAACTCAACAATCACATCTCCAACTTCACTTTCAAACCCTTTCGACTTTAAATCGACAATGGCCTCCTCAAGCAAAAGACAAAGGTGTTGGCTAAGAAACCTCACAGAAATGCCTTTGAAAACTTTATTTCAAAGGCAAATGAGGAATCCTTTCCTCATTTTGCATCTGCCAAAATTACACCTTCTCGCATTCTGATTCAAAGCGAGATAAATTTCAAGGTAATGCACCTTTTTGCTTCCACCCAGTTTGGATTCATTCTTTCTCTCATCCACCTCTACAACAAACAAACTTTTCTCTATTTTCTAGCCAACATGAGTTTCAATTCCGACAACTCCTGCATAAGTTCTTTTGTTTTCAAACAAAAAGTTGAAATCACCAAACACGACATAGGTGCCTTTCTGAACTTAAGAACTGAAGGTTATAGAGCCCACACCCTTATGAATGAAGACACTTTCAAATGGTATGAAGTCAATAGGGTGATTAGAGAAAATGGCCTAACATATCATGTTGCTAGAGTTTCAGGAATGACCAGAAATGCTCTAATCATCCAGCACATTCTTTGATCTTCAATCATTCCTAAAGCTGGTGATAGAATCAATATTACTCTACTCCTTTCTGTTGTGACCTTTTTGATTATGAATCGTAAGCCTATCGATGAAGCCCAACTTATTCTAGACCATCTTTATGGGCTTTCAGAAACTGGGCATGCAGAACAGAAGAGAAAAAGGAACATCTCATTAGGACACTTAGTTACATACATTTTGGAAAAGAAATACAACTTAGTGCATCCTGATGATGAATACGAAGAGCCGGTCTACTACAATGATGCTTCTTTCAGAGTATTTTTCAAGGAGGAAAAAGGGAAAGCACATGACAGTGCTTCTGAAGAAGAAGAAGGAGAGCAAACTTCTGCACCTCAATCAGATTATCAAAATTTGATTGAGAAATTTGATAGACTTGAGACTCATGTTGATCAAAGATTTGATCAAATTGATGCTCAACTTCTGCAGCAGCAACAGGACATTGGTAGTATCAGAAATGAAATTCATAAAATCAATATCAATGTTATATTGATGGCCTCATACTTCAACCTATTTGGTGGCATTCCTCCTCCTCCAGAAGAAGAATAGAGAATGAGCGATGATTTTATTTATATTTGTTGTATTTGTGTTTGCTTTAGTGTTTGTTCTAATGTTTGTTCTAGTTGTGTTTGTTTGTCTTTGTTTTAAACTTTAGTGTATTTTCTTTTGTATTGATATTATGAAATGATCCTGTAATCCTTTTCATAAATATCAATATATGTTGTAGTTGATTTTGATTTTGGATTGTTTTTTAAATGTGTTTAGTTCTTATGAATTTCATTAGTCTTTTTAATCCTAATTGTGCTTAAATTAGATTGTGATTTAAGATTAATTACATTAGAAAATCTAGTCTTTCTAAATTTAAAATTTGTTTATAATTTATCGTAATTAGAATTTTTAATCTCATGTATATTCATTTAGACTACATGAAAGTTAATATTATTATTACAATTTATATGTTTTCTTATTTTGTATTTCTTTGCTCAAGTAATATTTATGCACTTAGAAAAATTTGAAATTTTAGATTATTAATCTTGGAAAGAATTAGTTTTAATTACTCTTGAAAATTGTACAAAGAGTACAAAAATAAAAAAGAATGCGCAAAGGTTCGCAAATATGAAAAAGAGGCATAAAATTAGCCCAATGTCAAAAGATGCACAAAAATGTGCCAAACATTTGAAAAAGATGCGCAAAGCGCCACATGTGGTAATTCTCTTCTTTCCAAATTCTTTTAATCTCTTAATTCAAATTGATCTTATATTCATTTATATTCTATTGAACTTTGAAATATATAATTTTTATTCATCTCTCTTGTAATGATTTTCTATATTCAAATATCTAAATTGAATCATGTTTCTGATAAATTTTTCTTACTTACAATGTTATATCACTTCTTAAATTCTATGAATTTCTATGATTTACCTAATGTTATTAGTTTTAGATTGCATACCTTATGTCAATCACCATTTAGATTAAATTTTCAAATGAATTTCATATAATTACTTACACTTCTTGTCTATTTCTTCTTCACTTTTTGTTGTTGTCAAAAAGGGGGAGAAATTATTATGTTTACATGTTTTATTTGTTTTGTTTGCATTTTGATTTTGTGTATGACTTTGTGTCTATGGCTTGTGTTATTTTGTTAAAAATTAAAAAAAAAAACAAAAATATTGTTCTTTGCTTCAAAATGCCTCCTTATTTTCATGTATTCATCATTTCAGGGGGTTAGGAGATTTGTTTAAATTGAAATCATACAAACAATAATTATTTTGCCATCATCAAAAAGGGGGAGATTGTTAAGATAGTTGCTATTTTCATACTTTACATTTATGGAACTTGTATAGTTTTGATGATTCCAAACATTATTGTTCAAATGTGTAGTTATTTTCTAACAATTTTAGAAGATTTGTATTTGCTCTTGTGTGTACTAACATTTCAGGAAAATTAAACTCCAGACTACGAAGACTTCAAATCAAATTCAACATGAGATACTTTGTGAATTTGAAGCTTGTACTTTTCTTTGAATTAAATTTGAAAGAGAGTGATTATAATTGAGTGTATAAAAACATACACACACACACATAAGGAGATCATATAAAATTTATACTGATCGTACGGGACGATATCATATCGTACGGGACGATCAGATAGTTATCGTCTATTGAGCACATAGAACGAATAGGAACTGGCTTGAAAATTTTTTTAAGTCCTATTCGTCCGGCACGAAATTAAATATCGTCCAGAACGATCTAGTCTCTATAAAATTTTCGTCCAGACGAAATTAAATATCGTCCAGGACGATCTGGTCTCTGTAAAATTTTCGTCAAGACGAAATTAATTATCGTAAAAAAACGAGTTGCTCTCTGTAAAATTTTCGTCCAGACAAAATTAATTATCGTCCAGGACGATCTGGCATCTGTAAAAATTTTGTCCAGACGATTAACCGACTTAGAACGATTTTCAGCAGTTTCTAGAACCGACTTAGTAATAACCGTTCGTACCGGACGAATATAGTTCGTACGGGACGATCCACTGCGTACAAAATTGAAAACTTGCAGTTTTTGGGCGGTTTTTCTTGTCTTTTGTATAAATAGTCCAAATTAGACTGCCACCCAATCTTTTTGTCATTTGATCTTCGTGCCTTTTGAGAGAATAGCCAAGAAAAGAGTGGAAGAGTGCATTTAAGGGAGGATTTCTACCACTGGAGCGTGAAGGCTTCTCTTGGAGTTCAAAGATAAGAATCCTTACTTGTGAATTGGGATTACTTCACTCTTTTCCTTCTTCCTTCTAGATTCTTGTGAGAAGATCTATCAAGAATATCCGGTTCTCTGCCGACCCTTGGAGAGTGTGAAAAGCCGAAGGGTTCGCTGCCTACACTTGGAGAGTGTAAAAAGCTGAAGGGTTCTCTGCCCACACTAGAAGAGTGTGAAAGGACGACGGTTCTCTACCAACAATGTGGATTGTGTGAAAGGACGGACGGTTCTTTGCCAACACTGGGGATTGTGTAAAAGGACGACGGTTCTCTGCCGCACTGGGTAGTGGTGAAAAGAGTGTGTTGTAAAGGCTTCTCCGCGTTGCTGTGGGTGCAAAAGGAGAGTCACTATTAGTATTAGTGCAATACTCAGATGGTGCCTCTTGGGAGTGGATGTAGGTCTTGTTTTAGACCGAACCACTATAAATTTGGTGTCATTTACTTTACTGTTTTTACATTTCTGCATTTAATTTTTTAGTTTTAAAAACTCTGTGGTTGAAAAATATTTTCTACAAAACTTAAAAGAAAAAATTTATTTTGGTTCAACATATTTTTAAAAGAGGGCTTAAAATTTTTAAACTACCAATTCACCCCCCCTCTTGGTAGCCTTGGGATATTAACTTAGGCTTAACAACCTAATTACTAGACTCAACATTATATCCTATTGATTCATATTTGAAGGATTTGATACCAAGAAAGAACATATCGGCACTGGCCATAACCGGTATTTTGTGAGGGAGATTCAAACTGTTTAATCTTGATGGGGCCCGGGTCATAACCGTTTATCCTGCGGTGTCATTTGGTGGAAAAACTGCCGGTTAGAGGACGCATACCACGTCCTTATTAGCAGAAGATTGTTTGAGAATAGATCCTAATGATATTTTCGACTAAGAATTTGGCTTTTTGTGAGCTGCAGTTATATTTAAATTTTTCCACCCCAGCAAACTGTTACGGAGGGTGGATAGATTTTGCTTTAAGTTATTTGATAGGTTGGTTTCAATTTTAAATATCTTGGAATATGGGATTTATATGATTTTGGACTTTGTGGAGTTTTGAATTTTGAATGGACTTTTGGAAGGCATTAAAAAATATTTGTAAGCCCCTCCGGTTGAGATTAGCATTTAACACGACCATCATCGGGGTATTTGGAGGCATTTCCATTTGTTGATTGAACCTTGTCAACTCGACCAAGCTTTTGATCGAGGATTGGGTTTCTCATAGGCTTCGTGCCTTTGTTAGTGGATTCTCTTGATTATAGGCCTTGAATGCCTAATATGAATGTATTTAAATAAATACATCGGTCACTACATCTGTATGTTTTGTTTGAAGGTTTGAATCCTGTCAACTTTTATTGATCCGTATAGAAGGATCAAGTTCGAACTTGAATTCACTTATCAACCCGCACAACATCTCTAGGTTTCACGTGTGTACCAATAACACGCTCGCCGGGGCCCATGCTGGTCAAGATTGTATTTTCCTCTTTAGTGTACCTATATGTATACAATTTATTGTTAACGTGCAGAGGTACTTTGAAATACGTATAGTTGTGCATATAACTATCATTTGGATGCACACAACTTTTCATTTAAGAGATTATACACGCATTCTGTCCACTAGTATGAGTGTTGCGGATCCGGTGGCGATGCGTTATAGATTGTAGACGCCTTCTGTCTGCTTGCATAAGTGTTGCAGATCCGGTGGCGTTATGGTCTTGATATTATGAGGCATCTCCTCATCTTGATGTTGACTCCCCCTTTTCTCATTCACCGAAGAGGAGGGGTTTCTTCTGGACTTTGAAGTCAGTGTTCGCTGGTTTGAAAAGAACTCCTTTTGAGATCATCAGTACAGTGGACTTGTTATTTCTGGTGCTTGTGGATACCAAATTTTTTTTTCTTTTTGAGTATAGGATCAGGAAGGAATTTTGGAACATTGGAAAATTTAGTTTGAATTTGCTTAAACATCTCCTTCATTCTACTAGGGGGTTTCCTCTTTTTCGTATATCGGGTTGCCCTTGTACTCAAAATACTTGAAGATCTTGTCACTGTTGTTGTAGGTGATATATATACTTGTGCCCACAGTGGTTCGTTGCATCTACAATGTATCCACTATTGTTATCCACAAGTGATTTGTATTCATTTGCAGGGGCCTGTTGTGTCCACTACAACCTTCTAGAAGTGTCTGTAGAAGAGCCATTGTAGCCTACATCATATCCACCTGTCACAGATCTCAGGTTGTCTGATATTTGCACTTGTTTGTAAGGAAGGTTCTTCTACTATTAGCTGATAGTATTGTCTTCTTAAATCGACAAACGCTGTAGAGATTATCGTAGGAGTTCGCTATATTCTTTATTTATGTGCATTGGGCATGGCGAATGTTGAATGAACTCCACTCGTCACTAATTTCTTAATACATTTTGACCCTTATTTCTTGTAGGATTCAGTACATTTAGCTGCATCTTTATCGTATGTTTGTAACAGATGTTCATGACTGCTTGCATGTAGATGAGCCATATTGAGTGTCACAAATCTTCTATTTTCTCATTTAGAGGAAGAAAAGTGATGCTTGAATAATAAGGGATCCTTCACTTTAATCGTTCAAGCCTCTTGCGGTCTGACCTGAGTTCAAGTCATTTGTCATTCGCATCCGGGCCCAGTTCAACGTCACTTGCTCAAGCTTGTTTTGAGTTGATTTCACATTCAAGACATGGTTCAATGAGCTTCAAACTCTAATAATCTTGAAAGTCTTATCTCTTATTACTTTAATTAGAGTTTAAATTAAGTCTTTCATTTTCACTTGTTCAAGATTTGAATCCAAGCATAGTTTAAACTCAAAATGAGCCTCTTCCAATCATTCGAGTCCCCTGCAGTCCTTTGAGTTCAATTGCATATTAAATTTCTTTTGGTTTGATTTTATTTAAGTTTGATTTAGGCTCGATTTTGTGTTCAGTTTATTGTCCAAATCAGGTATTCATTGGTTCAAGAATTTTAAGTCCTCAAGTCTACTGTTCGTGTTCATTTGAGTGCAGGTTCTTGTTCTTTTTGAGTTCAAACAGGTCCGGGTCTGAGTTCAAGTTCAGCTTGTTTAGATTCTGCCCAAGTCCCCTGTTTCAGTGAAAATTTTAGCAGCCTCCCGGCGTCTCCCCCATTTAGGGGAAAAAACCAAGAGGTAACCTTCCCCTCGACGCTACGTTAGCGCTTCATGTAGGTGTCAAAAATGACATCGCGATCGCATGTATATTTTTTTAACCCCGCCCGCTACGTGAGCGTATAAGGTCTTTTTATTTTTGTTATTATTTTATCCCCCTCGCGCTACGTGATCACTCCGGGGATTGCCCATCTCATCGCGAGCACCGCACCGGTTTCCCTCCCAACAACGCTACGTGAATGCGCAGGGTTTGCCAGCACGTCACAAACATCAAGAATGGAATTTTAGGAGATTTCCTGCCTCGTCGTGGGAGTCGCACCGGCTTCCCTCAGTACAACATTACGTGAGCGTGTAGGGGGTCTACCAGTTCTTTGCAAACGTCAAGGTTAGGATTTTAGGCGATTGTCCGCGTCGTCGTAGGCATCGAGCTAGCTTCCCTCCCCACAACGCTACGTGAGCACCCAGGAGGTTTGCTAGTTCGCCACCAACGTCGAGAGGGAAATCTTGGTTTAGGGGTCAACCTTCGGGACCGGCGGAATGGCGAATCAGTGGCGGAGGATCGGAAACAAAGGCGGGATACATTTTTTTGTTGAAATAATAATAATAATAATAATAATTAATAATATTATTAAAATTAATACTAATAGTATTATCATATTATTATTATAATAATATTATTATATATCATTAAATTCAATAACGATAATAATAATAATATTGTAATAATAATATAATACTAATAATAGGATTAATACTAATATTAGTTAACACTAATATTAACTAAGAGAGGGATTAACCTCTCCGATCAACAAGGAGCAGGAGAAAGGGAGGCTCGGGTAAGGGAGATCGGGCAGAGTGGCTCGCGACAGAGAGGAGGATGCTCGGGCAGGTTGGATTCGACTAGAAGAGGAGGTAGGGAGGAGGCGTTGGGCACGGTGGAGAGGTTGCTCGTGGGATTTGCGAACGGGAGAGGGGGCTCGGGCTGCAGTCGGAGGAGGCAAGGTAGGTCGGCTTCTCTCCCTTTCTCTCTCTTTCTCTCACTCCCTATCTAGTTCGGCGGACCGACGGGACTTGGCCGTGGAAACACATATGAGAGGGAGAAAGTTATTCTCACAGCAGCGGGCTCTCCGTTCTCGCTTCCGATCATAACGTCATAACTTTCGATCCTACTGGGAGGGAAAGTCGACGGAAGAGCGAAGTTGAGAAGAAGATCAGAGAGAACGGGAGTGGAGGAGATCGAGTGGAGGAAGGGACTTTGACTTGGTCTCGACAGAGGAAGAGGATCGAGTGTGAGATCGAGAATGAGCTAGGAGATGTATCGTGCAGGCGACGTGGGTCGTGCGAAGCTCGACATGCCGCGATCGTGGGAGGGATGGCGACGACGTGCGAACACGATAGGTTGTGGGATGGCAGAGCAGGTAAGTGATTCTATTTTGATATCTTTTTTTTTTTATACAGCAAGTCAACAACTATGTCTTAGCTAATGCATTCTGGACTTATATCCTGTCTGATGAGAAAATCCAACTAACCACCTAGGCATATAAAATCCATATTATTTGGTCTTTATAAAAGATGTGTGGGTGGCAAGTCTTTGGAAATTAAGGACAATATCTATAGATGTTCTTAAGTGGCTTTGTACTTATGAATGGTATTATGATCCTAAGGTTAATGCATTTTTTATTTTAATTAGTTTCTATTGCAATGCATGCTAGTTAAAGTCCCCAAATCAGGAATGTATGAAATTTTAAAAAGGCTTTAAAATTAATTTTTTAGAATATTAGGCTTCCCTAGGTTCAGTACCTCATCCTTATAGATTGGATTATCTGAACTCTACTTGCAGGAGAGGAATGTCTTGATAAGAAAAGAGAGAAATGCATTAAGATACATTCGATCCCGGACGATCTTCGGCTTATTTCCTAGGTTATTATCTCCCTATGTTATTTAATTTTTAAAATTTTAATCCTTAATTATGAGTTTATCCCTTGAAGAGCCTAGAAAAATTAGGTACATACACATGCAAGAAAGAAACCTATAAAAAATATGCAATTTCTACTGCGCAAGTAAAGTAAACACATTAATATAAATATCCATTAGAATAAAAAGAGAGTTCAAAAGTTCATGACAAGTGTCATATAAAGTATAACCTAGAGTTTGCAGAAAATTAATGGTGGTCAAGCTTCACCGACAAAAATCTAGATTTTAATCCTACTAACTGATGCAAGTCTTAAAAACAAGACATTTCATCTTTATTTTCATCTTCTGGTTCTTCTATGGATCGTCTCCTTTAGTCTTCCTCGCAAAGGGTTTTCTTTTCTCTTTGGATCCCTTATATTTGAAATATCTTATTTTTATAAACTTTTACAACTCAATATATCAAATACATTACATCATGAAAAAGAAAAAAAAAAACTAGACTCTGCTATAAGGTTATCTTAACTAATTAAAGTAAAATGTCAAAAGTAGTTATCTATGGAAATAAAAAATACTCATGCCACCTACACTTAGCCATATTCTTATTTATTTGGGTGGTAAGTGGCTGAAGCACCTGTAGAGATTATATATTTATGATTTAGCACCCTTATAGCGCTGCATGAGCTTGGCCAACTACATAAAACATCGTTAGTAGCATGATCGCCCCTAACCTAGTGGTAATCTATGGCACATCTCATCATAAAATATAATATAATATAAAGCTCATCATAACATTTATCACAACAAATCAAAGCAACCAGCATACGTGCCACATGCAAGTTGCCACATCACAGAAACATAAAGAAAAATTGGCCTAGCCTAAAACTAGAAATGGTGCCCTAGCAGATAATTATATATGTGTTTAGTAGGCTGTATGGTATTGGATATGTCCTATATCGAATAGTTAGTTTAAGTTGTTTGTGATGCAATTTGTTGGAGGTTAGAGCGGAGTTTTAATTAAAATTTAAATATTAATATCTTGAGGTCAATTTTAATTAATTTACTTTGTATGTTAATTTTAATACTTAGGGTAGTGTTTTCTAAAATTTAAGTTGAGTTAACGGATTTTAGAAGGTCGGTAGTCAACCTATTCGCTATGTTCTAAAATCCTAGTATTTTTATTAAATATTATACCTTATAAGAAATAATTAGACTTTGAGTTTGTTAGATTTGAAGTTTTTTACGCAAAGTTATGATTTTTAGAAGTTTCGGGCTTAATTATCGAACTACGGTTGACTGAAAAGTTGACATTTTAATTTAGGTTGAACTCTAAAAATTTTATATTTTTAATAAATACTATATTTTAATTGGAGTTGAATGTCTTTTATTTTCTTCAATTTGGATTTTTTTTTTAAATTAGTTATGATTTTTAAAAGTTAGGATATTTAATGAATTATTATAATTGCTTAATTAGAGGTATTTTAGGGAATTTTATCCAAATTAGTCCCAAACCTCTTAGAATCCCTCCAAAGGTCAGGAATGACCCAAGGAAGAGTTCCAAGGTGTTTGGAAAATTTTTGAAATTTTAATAATTTTTAATTATTTAGTTTAATTAAAGGTATGATTTTTAATCCAAATTAAATTAATGTTTAAATTAAGGTCCAACTAAGGGGCTTCTAATTTTTCTGTATTAGGGATTAAATTCTAAAGAGTTTGATGTATTATTAATAATTTTTAGATTTAATTTAAATTTATTTGAATTTTTTTAAATTATCTGGGTTTAATTAAATGATTAAATTAGGATTTGTTAATTAAACAACTTAAAGGGTCCCAACAAAATTCTAGAAAATTCTAAGGGGTTTCAAGTGTCACTAAGTTAAATGATTCAAGTTTCATGTCATTTAGATATGTAACATAGTCCTTAGAATTTCTCTAAATTTTCTAGATGGATCTTTGATTATTATCCTTAGGGTGTTGCTAGGTTAAGTATGTTTAAATTAAATGTCATGACTAGCCATGGGGTAACATAAAGGGAGATGAAATACATCATCACAAATATCTCCTTAGAACTAGGAGAGCCTAACTTAAGTGCTCGTGTATACTAAACATGCAAAAGAATTAAGCAATAATAATTAATATAATTAGCTACTTGATTAGTGAATAATCAGGATACAATTATCCACTAATCCTTCCCCATGATATCTATTCATATGCATTTCCCCATATTTGAAATTTCAAAGGGAACTCCCAAAGTTAAAAGGAATATATATATATATATATATATATATATATATATATATATATATATATATATATATATTAAAAAAATAACTAAAAATAATTTCAAATATTTTTTTAGAGATCTACTGGTCACCCAAGGAGAGTTTGAAAATAATTTCAAAATAAAATTTTAATTTGAAAATATTTAATATAATATTTAATTAAAAAATAGTTAAGTATTAAGGTAATTAAATAATTAATAAGTAATTAAGAAAAAGTAAGTTTTTAATATCTGAAATTAATTTTAAATAAAAAAATTTATTTTCTTAAAATTTTAAGGTATTATATGAACTTTTAAGATTTAAATTGAATTTATTATAAATTTTCAACGTTTAAGGTAATTAAGAGGTATTTAAAATAATTTAAAAATAATTAATATTTAAAAAAATTAATAAATTTGATTAAATTAAATATTAAAAGTTCCTTAATATTTAAAAATAATGTAAATTAACAATTTAAAAATATAACATATTTTAAAATAATTTTAATTTTGATTTAAAGGGAATTAAATTCTAGAAAATTTGGTATATTATATATATTTTTTGGATTTAAAAATATTTTTAAATTAATTTTTAAAGAATTTTTATTTTAAAAAGAATTAAAATTAATTTGAAAATATTTTTTAATTAAAATGTCGGTGGTGGGCTACGTAGCAGGCTAGGATTGGCTCCCCAAACCTCGGGGCAATAATTGCCATTGATTTCATCACTACGCAATATTAGCAATGAATATCGCGATGTTGAAATCAATGGCGCCACTTAACCATGTTGGACGCGGTCGTGGCACGTCCGATCATCCACAGTTTGAAACAGATGGTCTAGATCATACCGGATGGAGAGCGAAACCGCGGGATCGAGATTTGCAGTCGATCTGAACCACGGAACGATGAGATCCTGACCGTTGATCAAGAGATCAACGGCCCTGATCTTCCCCCAGCGGACGGAAAGAGAAACCTTAACCCTAGGATGATATTTTGCCTCAATCTCATGATTGGTTAAACCAAATTGAATGAAATTTTAAGCATAGCTAATACAAAGTGAAGAGCATTCATAGAGGACTGTTTTCATAGTCTAAAATGTGATATATGAAAATCTATTTAGATCTAAGTGTCCTAAGCTTGGGTTGAGGATTTTACATAATTCAATAGATGGATTTGGGATATCTTGGGCTTGTTGCACTTGTAGGATGTCCACAGTCCTATTTGTAGAAGGAATCACATTTCAAAACGCGAAGGATCGATGGCAATCTTTATTGGAAGTTTAGAGCCACGGATCACCAAAAGTTCGTCGCCGGTGGGGTCTCAATGGTGGATTTGGCTTGGGAAAGGTGGAGAGAGGTTACGGGATCTCACACAAGCAAGTCCTCAGGATGAAGAGACTAGGGTGAGAGTAAAAGATAGATCCTCCTAAAGGTGCCATAATACCCCCATTTATAACCTTAGGGCCATGATGGACGGCCAAGATCAACCCTAGGGTTAATTAGGAGGGAAAAGAACATCCTTAGCCATGGTTTGGGCCAAGGGATTGTTTGGAAAGGTTTTAAATGAAATACATGGGGATAATTTGACCTAAATAGGTTAAATTTGACAAAACAAGGCTTAGGTTAATCAAGCCATGAGTTTTTTTTTTTTGAAAGAAATGCACCAAAATTACATTAAAGAGGAAACTAGTAAGTACAATTAGTAAGAGGATCACATTCTTCCTTAATTAAACTAGACAATAAGGAAGGAATGTGATCAAAAGCAAAACTATCAAAAAAGAAACTCTTCTCCAATGCTAAAGTAGCACAACAATTAGCTACCTTATTACATCTTCTATTAGCATGGAGGAAACCCACTTTATTAAAATCGTTAAGAAAACACAACTCTTTATTAGGCCAACTATCAACGTACCGTTCACCCTTCTTCAATGAATCTTGAATGAATTTGATCACATTGGCACTATCACTTTCAATGATTAATCCTTTGCATTCCAGCATCCAGCTTTTCAGAAATTCCCTAACGGAGAACACAGCTTCAAGTTCCAATTAAGCAATATCCCAGTGAGTTCCCTTCTTTCCAAAAGCACTTATAAACCTGCCTTTGTGATCTCTTAAGACCCCACCAACTGTAGCCAAATTAGATGTAAGCAAAGAATCATCAACATTGATTTTGATCCATTCTTTCGGTGGAGGGCACCAAGTGCTTTGAGACTCCCTTGGGAGATTAGCACCCCAGCAAGAAAGATGAGGACCAGAATTTGAAATGGCTGTGAACATAGCATTAGAAGCAACCACTGAACTTGGTAAAGCACCCTTCCCATGCTTCACATTATTCCTATTCTTCCATGAATGGTAAACTATATTACAATAAATCTGTGCAATTCCAGATTTTTCCTGTGCAATGATTTTAATCCCTGTAAACAACTGTCAAGTGAATTGAAAAACGGGATAGGAATGCCCCATTCAACCATTATTGCTATAACATCAGTCATATGTTTGCAATGCACCATAATATGCTCATAACATTCACATTCATTGCAACCTCTCGGACATAAATCATCAGTTGCAATATTACGGTTCTTCAAGAAAAGATTAGTTGGAATGGCTGCCTTCCACAATCTCCACCAAAAAACTTCTACTTTCTTCTTAAGCTTCAATTTCTTAGCCAAGAAAAATAATCTGTATCTTCCATATTAAATCTGTTAATGAGAGTCTGCTCATACACCAATGCTGAGACCGTCTTGCCAAAGAATTTCTTCATCAATTCCAACTGGTCTTCACCTTCAAAATCAATATGGACTTGACTAATCAAGTGGACCAAATCTGGGTGAAAAAAATCTGTAACTTCTTGTAATCCCACAATCCGTTACTTAGAATAAATTGTTGTACATAAACCCCATCCAATGAATTGCAATCAATGAATGTAGGCCACCTATTGAGACATCTATCAAGAATCCATGTATCATTTAGAACATGAACCTTATCACCCTTCCCTATACTCCACCGAACAGCCATCTTCAAGCATTTATCACCATCAACCAGAATTTTCCAAGCTGTTGAGTTTATTTTCCTTTGAGCTCCATTCATCACATCATTGCCATATCTTGCCACCATAACACGATGAAACAAGGATTGTGGTTTCTGGATAAAGTTCCAAGCCAATTTGGAACGAAGTGAACCGATTCTGTCAAGTGGGGAATGTACTCCCAATCCTCCATAACATCTTGGTTTAAAAATTTCTTTCCACACCACATAGTGCATACCTTTACTTTCCTCCTTTTTATGCCAAATAAAACTTCTACAAAGTTTTTCTAACTCAAATAAAATCCTCTTGGGTACCATAGAATGAGTTACTAAAAAATTAGGCATAGATAATAAGGAGCTGTCTATGAGAATCAACTTCCCACCTAAGGAGAGGGACTTCTTGTTCCAAGCATTGAGCTTGTCCGTCGCATTGCACAAAATATCTTGAAAATCAGCTACTTTAACTCTATTAAGAGTTATCTTAACTCCAAAATACTTCATTTCCTTAACAACTTTAAAACCAAGAACTCTAGCAATCTTGTTTTTCATAGAATATTTAACAGCCTTTCCAAACATCATTTGAGACTTGTTAACATTTACTTTTTGCCCAGTCCACCTGCAAAAATCTTCTACAATATTCTTCAATTTCTTTGCTAATTCCACATTTGCATTAGAGAAGATCAAAACATCATCTGCGTACAAAAGATGGGTAACAACAGGACCCCTGGGAGAAATCTGTATACCAAGCTTTTGTCCTCTTTGCATAATAGAATTTGATAAGAGTTGAGCACATAAGATGAAAAGGTATGGAGATAATGGGCATCCTTGACGGAACCCACTATGAGCATCAATCCAACTAGAATTCTTCCCATTGATAATTATGGAAAAACTAATATCTACCACACATTCCATAAGAAGTTTAGAAAAAGCAATAGGAAAGCCATACCAATCAAGAACTTGCCAAAGAGAAGTCAAACTCATGCTATCATAGGCTTGCTCCATGTCAAGTTTAATAGCCATCAAACCCTTCTTATTCTTTGAGATTTTGAATTTGTGAAACACCTCTTGGGCCAAAAGACAATGATCTGCAATAGATCTACCATGAACGAATGCCACCTGTTCTTCTGAAATCAACTTTGAAATAATCTTCTTCAATCTATTAACCATCATTGTAGCCACAATCTTATAGTTGGTTTGACAAAGGCTAATAGGCCTATAATTTGATGGAGTCAAAGGACTTTTGATTTTAGGAATCAAAATAATCAACGTCTTCTTCCACTCCTTATGCATAAGATATGATTTAAAAAAACTGTTCACAGCCTTCCAAAGAGTCTCACCTACTATGCTCCAATAACTTTTGTAGAATGAGTAAGTAACCCCATCTAGTCAAGGAGATTTGTTGTTGCCTTGCTGAAAAACAGAGTTTTATAGCTCCAAAACAGAAAAATCTGCATTAAGCATTGTGATATCTTCCTCAGAAATTTTTTGAAATTCAAAAACTGCAGGCCAATCCGAGATAATGCAATCCCTGTTTTTCCATTTTTTCAAAAAAAACTGGTAAAAACTCTTTCAATTTTTTCATCTTCATCATAAACATTGTTTAGTTCATCTCTGATTTGATTTATTTCGTTCCCTTTTCTTCTAGCCGTGGCATAACAATGGAACAAATTGGAATTAGTATCGCCTTCTTCATGCCACCTAACCTTAGCCCTTTGATTCCACCAAGTGGATAGCCTCTTCAATGTGACATTAAGTTCATGTACTTTACTTCTTAAAGCCACCAGGTCATCAACCGACCAATTTACTCCCAATGCTTCCTTGTTTTGAAGTTCAAGTATTTCTTGTTTCAACTTTTCCTTCAACGAGTTTAAATCCCTGCATTTGTTCTTATTCCAGAAGAATAGAGCTTTAAGAGTGCGACTGAGCTTTCTTTGCAGGATCACAGCTTCATCTCCCGAGTCCTTCTTGTTCCAAGAGTGAAAAACAATACTCTTGGATGCTGGATAAGACCTCCAAGTATCTTCAAATCTGATATTCTTTGATTTGAACTACACCTTCTCATCCATCTTAAGAATAATTGGACAATGGTCCGACGCCAATTTCATAAGATGTCTAGTAACTGCTACCGGAATTTTCTGAATAGCAATAGAATTAGCCAAACACCTGTCTAACCTCTCCCAAATACGAGAGTTCCCCTCCTTGTTGTTACACCAGGTGAATCTAGGTCCCACAAATCCTAAATCATGAAAATCAGCATTCATCATGAAACCTTTCATCTCCCTAGGTCCCTTAGAGAACAAGAATCTCTTCCCTCCTTTATTATCTTCTTTGTTGATAATACAATTGAAGTCTCATCCTATAATAGAAGGAATGTCATTTATCAAATGTTTTTCCAATTGTTTCCAAAGTTCACTTCTCTCCTTGCAACATCTACTACCATACACACTAGCAATTCTCCAAGTTCCTAGAGAGGGAACTAAAAGATTGCCAATAACCACCTGAGAAGAGGCTTCCAAAACATCAAAAGACACCAACTTGCTATTCCACAGAACTAGAATGCCACCAGAGATACCAACAGCATGATAATGAAAGAACTCCCATTCACTGCCAATTAGATAATCAATCTCCTTTCTATCAATGCTAGATAACTTTGTCTCCATAAGTCCAACAAAGAAAACTCCATGTTCCTTAACAACTTCTTTCAAATACAAGGAAGCCTCCCTTTTTCTTGCTACCCTGCAATTCCAAAATAAAATGGAAGACATTTCAAAAAAGTAAATAAGATCTCCCCTCACTGTTGGGATTCGACCTTCCAACCTTTTTCTTCTTCTTGTGATCAATTTCAACCGGTCCTAAAGATCTCAATTCCTTAGCTAACTTGACCTTAGCCAAACTAATTTGAGAGCCCAAAGCACTACAATTTTCTTCAACAGCTGTTACAGCATCATTTTTATCCACGGCTTTATCTTCTTCAGCATTTAACTCTTTATTTTCAGCCACATCTTTCTCAGACAATGCAGCAAATATGTTGTTTGTGAGAGTCTCACATTTCTCAGCAACCACAGTAGGAACCACCATATTAACAGGACATTGCATTGGAGTCATCTCAGCTAATTCCGCATGTTCCTTAATCTCTTTCCTACCCTTCTCATTCTCATCTGTTATAGTTTCAACTGAATCCACCTGATGATTACTGGTAGCTCTATTCTCCTCAATATTGCCCTTCACATTTCCCCCTCTTCCTGCCATCACATTCCTCCTAAATATTCTATTTTTGAATTGGACATGAATCCAAGGTCCATATTCAGTGTTGGTTATTGAATTATTACCTTCAACGTCAAGCTTTAATTTTTCACCCGTAGCTTTGTCAGCCATCTTTTTAGATTGATCCTGGATACCAATCTTCACATTATCAGGACATGTTTTGGACTCATGCCCCACTTTGCCACATTGGTAGCAAAGTAAATCAACTTTTTCATACTCCACCCTTTGAAAAAATCTTCCAGCTATTCCTTCCACCCAAACTCCATTTGGCAGTTTCTTCTCCAAGTCAATCTTGACGCAAACACGAGCAAATTCACGCTTACTCCAGCGAAACGTATTGCCATCAAGGTACATTGGTGATCCAAGACACGAGGCAATTATTGCAATACTGACTTCGTTCCAGCAATATAGAGGTAAGCACAGTAATCTAATCCAATTTGGAGCCGAAATCCCCTTAAAAGAATTTGGATCAAACTGAGGCGTCCACTTATCCATCCCCACAATGCCCATTCACATACCATGGTCCTCCGTTCAAAATTTCATCCACCACCTCACTCGACTTGAATGAACACAAAATCCAGTTCATCCCTAATGACGTCAAGTGGAAACCACCATACTTGCTGCACTGTCTCCTTAGTTCTACACTACACACCGGGAATGGCACATTATTCCTCAGAACTTTAATCACAATGGAATTTTTCAGAATTCTTGAATTCTCTGCCTCCTTATCTGCATTTAACCTGACAGCAACTCCATCTTCAGAGAAATCAATCTGTTCTTTGTTGATCGAGATTTTGATAGGCTTAATTTTCATCCAGGCATCAGATACTTCCCCGATGACATTTCGCTCAGAGTAATCACCATTCTTATTTATCAGATTTACATCATTCAACTGATTCTTAGAATGAGACGTCAATTTATCATTCTTCTGTCCTCCTTCAGGATTTATTTCGTTTTCAATAGTCCGTCCACCGAACGAGCCAAGAATGCCTGAATAACTCTTCACCCTCAAACTGATATTATTTGAAGCTGAGAAATCAGATTTACCAAGGAATGGATTACTCAGAAAATCACCTTCTTTTTGGATTTCACAAACATCTTCTATAACTTTCTTCCCCTTGCCTTCAACATATTCTTGACGACGCATCAGAGCGACTCCTTCTCTAATTACAACACCAAGTGATCCTTTGCCAATGATCCTTGGAGAACCAGATGGCCATAGATCAGCCATAACCACCAGCAATTACCCGCCGACGATCATCCGATGATCGTTCGACATCAGAATTCCAATCTCGGAAAGCCCGCAAAAAACGAATTCAAAAAAACAGAGGTTTCTCTCTCTAGAAAATGCACCAGGACCAAGCCATGAGTTGACCTGGTCAACTTGGTGAATTAGACACAAATGGGTGAGGGGTTTAGCAAAGAAGTGTTTGAAATTGATTAAAATTCAAATAAGGGCAATTTGGGCTAGTTGGGCCAGCCTAAGTTGACTTGGTCAACCAAGTTGACCTAAGACCTGGGTTTGAGCTCGGTAGCGTGGGTTTGAGCTCAGCAGATCTGGTTTGACCCACTGAACCCAATGGAAGTGGTCTTGGGGTCTAGCATGGTCAATTTGACAAAGTCAACTCCCCTTGACCTAGGCTTAGGTGAAAATCAATGTCAATAAATGAACCCCAACAGGGGTGGTAAACAATTAGTGAACCGCACATGTTGGCGTTGATCAAATGTGATAAGCGAAGTAATATAAGGGACACATGGAGGATTATCAAAGAAAGGTAGTAGGGAGCTTATCTATTTGCCTCATTCTTTTGCAAGGGCAGAGTAGATAAGAAAACAGAGGTAAAGGGTCTCTCATCCACCTGACCATATCAAAATAGTGAATGTGGATAGCTCAATGTTCACCTGACCATATCAAAACAATGAAACAAAGAGCAAAAGGGTAAAGTAAAATCAACTACCTGTTTAACTATATTGAAATAGCAGAATAGGTTGAAGGATCCTACATTCACCTGATCATATTGAAATAGTGAATGTGTTGACTCAATATTCACTAGCAATCAAGATCCTGATGCTCAGAGTAGTAGCATTATCCATTTGAAGGGGTCTACCAAATAAAGGTCCTAGCCCGTGAAGGATTCTAGAAGAAAATAAATAAGGCCTTAAGTCAGGACAAGGCAAGAGACCAAAACAGGCATAATGGGGTAATCATACTCACTGATATCAAACATAGGAGATCATTTTATATGTTCCATAAAATAATTGTACACGTACTAAAATCTATGGTTGAATACTCTACTATAGTCCAAATCATTACAAAGTTTGATGAGCACATGCCGAGGATCCAGCAAGGTAACTAAACAATCACTAGATAATTTCGATTTAAAAGATGACGAATGAGATCTAATTTAGGACGCTTGGTTACGAACTTACCAACCAACGAAATAACAAAAGGAGCCACCAAAGCTTTAATTTCTTCCTCCAAACAAATTGAATTTAACTTAAAAAAAAAGTCACTCGCTCTACTAGATTTTCTCTTTAGCCGCCTCCCCCATTCCTCGATCAGTTTTCTCCTCTTGATCTCCACATTTCTTTGATTTCTATGCTTGTGTCATCATTTGAGTCACGTTCTTCATATGCTCGAATGAATTTTACAATTGGTTAGGCCCCATGGTTTTTTTTTTTAGTTTTTCACATAAAAAAATCTTTGGTCTTATTACTTTTATTTGTATGTATTGAATCTTTGTACAACACTAAGACCTAGAACATACACTCCACTGACTCAAATTTTCTAGCACAACTATTTGGTATCATTTGTGGGAAAAATATTAACACAATTTTTCAATGGCTAATAGTTAATTTTTCAATCAAGAATAAAAAAATGTGGGTGATCAAGTCCCCTTACGCCTCACAATTGAGGATTGTGTGCATAAGGTGGAGGAACTTCAAAGTCAAATCCTTCAATCATTAGAGGAGGATGGAAAATTAAAGGCACAATCACAATATAATAGAGTTCTCCCTCCACAATACTAGCAACCATTTAGAGACAACACAAATCAAGGAGCACCTCCTTCCTCACAAAATTATGAAGTTCTTTCTAACACAACTAGTTCAATCCATCCTCCCCATAATACTACACTAGTTGTGAAGGACCTAAATAAACATTATTCTATTGATGGCCCTCATGACAATATAAGAGACATACCACAAAGTGTTATTCAAGAAGAATTCCTTTTGAAAGAATGGAATCAATTTACTCATTCACGTAGCTTTCAAGAGTCATCACCCATAACAAATGAAATTCTCTAACAACCTATTCCAGTGGGATTCAAACAGGCCACTATCGATCCATATAATAAATCCTTTGATACCTACGAACACCTTGATCATTATTGGATCATCATGCATATCCAATAAAGTTCTGATGCACTTCTTTGTCATATTTTCATTGCTACTCTCAAGGGTCAAGATCGAATTTGGTTCTACTCCTTTTTTAGAAATACTATCTACAATTTCATCCACCTTGTCGAATAATTCAATGCCAATAAAAAAGAATTATCATGACTCCTCTCATCTTTCTAGGAATTGTCAAAATGTGAGAGAAATACTAATAGAGTACTTCAAAGTATTTTCATCTAAGGAACATAAAACTTCAAGAGTAAATCCAGAATTATTAAGAAGGGTTTTTCTAGGAGGTCTTCATCTTGGACTATTCTAGTAATTGATATGAGAGGATGTTTGCTCATACTATAATCAAATTCATGAAGTAGAAGCTTAAATAACTACAGATGAAGACATCAATGCTCATCAAAATAAATTTGAATAATCCTCCAAACATAAAAATTCATAAGAATTTGACCAGCTTATAAAACAAACAAGACAACAAAAGTTAAAAAAATGATTCTCATCGAATTCATTCAAAAATTCTAAACATCTTAAGTGGTTGAATTCCCTAAGAAATTCAAACAGTGACGATCAGTCTCAATACTATAATTTTTACCATTGAAAATGACACTATAGTGAAAAATGCTTTCAACTGAAAGATGAGATTGAACGCTTATTCACTAAGGATATTTAGGCCATTCTTTGCAAGAGCGACTTGTAAATTGTGAGCCTCAAAATAAAGGAGATCTAAAGAGTCGTGGCAAAAACATTATTGGTATTATTGGCTAAGAGTGCCATCATATTGAAATTTCTCAAGGAAGTTGAACTCTTAAAAAAATTTAACATATATATCTTTACAGTAAGTTTTATTTGAATTATTAATGAAATTTTACATAAATAATATTGCATATAAGAAAAATCCCAGGAAGGCCCTTGAGGTAGACTTGAAGGGAAGCTAGTACTGGACAAGATCCTAAGTTAAAAGACACCATGAAGGTAAGTGGTTGACAAGGTCTCAACCCATAACCCCATGAAGGCATGCCCATGAAGTAGCTTCAAAGGGAAATTAGTGGTGGATAAGGTTCTCACTAGAAATACCCATGAAGAAAAGTGACAGACAAAGTCTCCACCCACAACCCTAGAAAGGCATGCCTATAAGCTAGCTTTGAAGTAAAACTGGTAGTGGACAATGTCCTCACTAAAAAGACTCCATGAAAGTAAGTGGTTGATAGACTCATTAAAAAATCATACGGTTCAAGATTATTAAAAAACCTTTAAAGATAAAAACTTCATAAGGAATATGTGTACGTAAAATTTTGAAAGACAAAAGCTTCAAAGTTGGATATAAACCTAAAATCTCAAAAGACATAACAATCATAAGGTATAGGATAATCTAAAATCGCAAAGGGTATACACCCCAAAATATACTAGTATAAAAACTCTTATAAGACTAATAGCCTCAAAAAATGTATATACATTTCAAAACTCAGAAGGCATAAGCTCATAAGATAGATGAATATTTTAAAACCTCTAAAGGTAAAAGTTTTAGAAGATTCAAGATTATTCAAGACATTTAAAGGCAAAGGTCACAAAAGGAACACATCTACCTAAAAACCCTTGAAAGACAAAAGCCTTAATAGGTAGATGTACATCTAAATCTCAAAAGGCATAAACCTCATAAGGAATAAGATGCGATGCGATGCTCCAGAATCTAATTTGAAAAAATTATTCTTTTAATCTTTTAGTAAATAATAACTAGAGTATCTAATATCATCTACCAAATAACAAAACATATTCTATAATTTAAAACATTAATGTTCACATTTATATTCATTCTCAAAAATCATATACAATACTCAGAATCTATAACAAAAAGAAATAAAACCTCAATAATCCTGACTAGCCTCACACTCATACTCCCCTACCTTGACCTTAAATCATTTAACCATATATAATGAGCCTAAAAAGCGCAGCAGATCACCAAAACCTATAAATGAAAATATTTTGATTGAACGAATGCTTCATTTGCTATTGAGCCACATAACATAAGATTGAGATTATGTGCTGATAATTTTACTTTACATAGTCAGGCAGCTTCATCGTACTCTTGTTAGTCAGTTATACTAACATAATACAACCTTGCACCAGAGATATATATGACTACCCCATACATGTTCTTAACACTTATAATCCCTAGACCACATGATCCAAAAGGAAAAATTGATATTTTTTGTAACCATCTCAAGTTCTTATGGGAAGATAGTATCCTCATATATGACATCTCAACCAAACAAATTTTTTTTTATAAAGCTGCATTATTTTGGACCATTGGCAATTTTCCAGCTAATTGTATGTTATCTGGTTGGAGCATAGTAGGAAAATTAGCTTATCCTTAATGTATGGAGAATATTATATCTTTCACACTAAAATATGAATGAAAAAGTATTTGTTAAAAATAGAGTTTAGAGGTCACCTCCTCCACCCAAATTAAGTAGTGATGACGCACTATAGAGATTTTCTAGCATTTGCCCAATTTTTAATTTTTCAACATTATCAGATTATAAATTTTTGATATATGATGTTCAACATAATTGGATTAAAAAAGTATTTTTTGAAAATTATCATATTGGAGAATAAATTTGATAAGACATATTCTGGTTGTTATACACATTGAGAAAAATTTTATTGATAATATTTTTAATACAATTATGCATGTTAAAGGTAAGAGAGCGAGGATAATGTCAAAGCTAAAATGGACATTAAAGAGTACTACCAGGAAAGAAATCTTAAGTTAGTAAGAACTAGCGATGGAAAAATAATGAATCCCAAAGCACTTTACTCTTTCACATTAGGGCATAAAAGATCAATATATTAATGGTTTAAAGGTTTAAAAATTCTTGATTACTTTGGATAAAATTTATGCTGATGTATAGACCTTAAATCTGCAAGATTATTTGGATTAAAAAGTCATGATTTTCACATAATTATGAAGGTTCTCCTTCCGATCATAGTATGTCTGTTATTAGATTATATATCAAATTTGTTGACAGAGTTTAGTATTTTATTCAAAGACCTATATTAATCTAAACTAAACAAAGATGATTTACAAAGGAGCGAGGAGTACATACCAATCATCCAATGTAAGTTAGAAAAAAAATTTTCCCCAAGATTTTTTGATTCTATGGAACATCTTCCGGTCTATCTACCTTATGAAGCTAGAGTTGGTGGACCTGTATAATATCGTTGTATGTACTCTTTTGAGAGGTGAAATATTTTTTTAATATGTTGTCATAAATATTTTTAATAATAACTGATAATTTTAATCATTTAGCAGATATTTAAACAAGTTAAAAATATGTTAAGAATAAAGCACGATCAGAATGATCGATATGTGAAGCATATTTGTCTCAAGAAATCATCGACTTCTGCTCCTACTACTACCCCATATAAGGAGTACAAATACAAAGATTGGTCTACATGGACTCGATGATTAAGAATAATCACAATTTGCATTATCAATCTTTAAAAGTCATGGAAAGCTTAATGGTAAATGTGTTGAAAGATTCATCAACGATTTAGAAATCAAAATAGCAACTTTATATGTGCTACTGAATTGTCAAGAAGTCCAACCAATTTTAGAGTAAATTTTTCCATAATGTGTAAAAGGAATCATATTAAATTTAAATAATATTCTTACTTGAATGATTTGTCACCAAATATTTTTTAAGCAATTTGCCTCTAACAGATACTACAGATATTGAACAACTTGTTGCAAATGAATTCCCAGCTTATTTTCGATCATATATGAGCCCTTAAATTTCATAAATTTTATTGATTTACATCTTATTTAATATTAGAAGCCCTAACATTTACACATTTTTTTAGGTACATAATCCCGATAACAAGATTTTCGATAAAGGTCTACAAGTACTAGCATGAGGCTCAATGTAAAAAAGTAAACATATTGCCAATATATATATATATATATATATATATATATATATATATATATATATATATATATATATATATATATATATATATATATATATATATATATATATATATATATATATATATATATATATAATGGGTTCAGATTGTATTCTAGGTCATGAAGTGAAGGAAGAAAAATAAAAAATTATGGAGTTTGTGTTAGAGGGAATACTCATAAAGAAGATGAGTGTGATTATTACAATATTTTGAATGATGTTCTTGAGTTATAATACCTAGGAGAAGATGAAAATATTGTATGTTTGTTCAACTGTCAATAGTATGATTCACTACCGAATAGAGGCACAAGGGTTCATCCTATATATGGTTTAGTAAAAGTAAAATATAATAAAAGTTACTCAAAATTTGATCTATTTGTATTAGCAAGTCAAGTTGTTCAAGTTTATTTCAGCAAATATCCTAGTGGTCGCAGAGATAAATAAGATTGACAAGTTTTCATAAAAATAAAAGCATGGGGGATAATTGATTAACAAGTACGTTACAGTGACTACAGATCAAGATGATGACATGTCAAACTATAGGTCTGTTGAAATTTATGAGATGTTAACTATAACGCATAATATGAAAATGCAGTTAGATGATTGAATTGTTCGAAAAGCTCTTTAAGTCAGAATGAGAAAGAAAGTGAAGATACATTGGGGAGAAATGATAATATATCTGATTCTAAATAGTTCTTGTTATTTAAGTATTTAAATTTGTTATAATGCACTTATTGAATTATAGTTTTTGGAAATCAAGTCAGTAAACAAATTTTGGTAAATTTCTCTTATATAATTCTTTTTATATGTAAATCTTTGTACATTCTATAATTTTTTATGTTTGTTACAACTAAATATTCTACATTTTTTTTATTTCTACTTGTATAAATATTCATAATTGTTACAATTTAATTTTTTTATGTTACAACAATTTATTATTGCTTCTCTTATTATATATAATTTCAGGTGATGAACCTCATCGTAGTTCCTTCACTTCAAAGTTTTTTTTGTAAGAAACATTTGAACGCTGGACCAAGCAGGCCTAGATTGGGTGATGAAGGTTAGGGGAATAGATAAGTTCCATCAGTGATACCATCTTCACCACCTGGGAGTCAAAAGTAGTCCCCCATTGAGCTGGGTCAGGGACAGTCAGATTCAGTTGTAATCTGCGAGTCATCAATTTTTCTCTCCAAATCAAATACATTTAGCTCCATTTTATTCTCATTATCCCCCACTAATATCACAAACTGCTCCTTTCATCTACCCTTACCTCCATACCCCCACCCCTATTATTTCTTACCTCTTGTGTAGCCAAAATATAATGGACCATCAACAAAAGCAAAGGTTAGTGCTGAAGATCCTACAACAACAACAGATAAGTGTGTATACATTGAACGTGAGGGTGATACATAAGTATAGTTTATTTTGTAAAGTTATTGTAATTTGATCTATTATATATTATTTACAAAAAAATTAACCTGCAACTTTAATCCCTCAAAGCAACTTACCTACAAGATTTGGAACATCATATAGAGAAAAAATGATGCTCCTTTTCTATGAAGAAGATTCCAAAGGAAGTTAGAGATATGTGGTTTAGAGAATTTTAGGTATATGTATTTGACATTACTTAAAATATTTGATTGTATTAATATTATTTAATATGACTATATTTTACAAAAAGATTTTAGGTGGTTGCATGATAAGGTACGAGGATAAGAATAAATTTTGATAGGAGATGATCGACTCGTCTTATGAACATGTTCACAGACATTAGAAAGTCCGAGCATCATCTATTATGGATAGGCAAGGGAGTATGGACATATTTGAGTAGAGCTTGGGCGAGCCCCGAGTTCACCAAATTGAGAGTGCAAAATAAGCAAAATAGAGCATCTGATTGTGCAAGTTTAGCAATATATCTTTATACTGGTTGATAAGTGCCTCATATTGAATATAGATGACGAGTGATAAAATCTTTCAATTAGTTATATATATATGACTCATCAACATCAAGTTAATCATCATTGGGTTGATGAGAAGGCAAGAAAAGCTCAAGTGAGTATAATTTTTTTGAGTAATAATACAAAATAAATATAGATTTATTTTATGAATTTATTCTCACAGGATGATTTTATACGACTTTGGGAAAGTCAACAGTCTACTAGTGAGGAATCATCTTTAGAATCTACCTAGTATTCTAAGTATTAGATGTGGTTAGAAGTTCTTGAAGGAAGGTATTGGAGGGATTACGACTTATGTTGGTAGGGATATGTTTATGAGGGCAGTGCATCTACGTCAAGATTTTATGATCTTAGTGGAGCTGAAAAAATTATTAGCCAGAGGGTTGCTGACTTGATAAAAGAGATAGAGAAGATAAGAAAGATTCAAAATGAGATGCATGCGGAGCTATAATCATATCGAGATGAAAATTAGAAGAAGAAAGAGCAAGTGTCTACACCTGAATCACTGAGAAGTAAGGATACGGACGATGATTAAGGTTGTTATTTGTTTGAAGAACTTTTTGGTGTATTTGGAACATATGACTGTGAATTTCATATATTATGTTGTGGAACATATGCATTCTTCTTTGTTTAAATAACTATTTCTGCTTATTGTGGATTATTGAAATATATTTATTGATTATGTTTAATTTTTTAACAAAACATAATAAACAAATATATTTGCATATCAAAACACACATGAGCTTTTTTCTCCTTCTCATCAATCCACCGATGATCAGCTTGATGTTAGTGAGTCCTCGTATGCAGATCCAGTGGTGTCGGCTCCCGCCTAAGAAACTATTTATGCAAAAAGAAAGTATAGTTAAAATAATATACATATTGATTAAACTAATTGAAAGTGTTTTTAGTCATCATCTATATTCAATATGAGACATTGAGTCACCAATATAAAGAGATATTCCAAAACCCTCATGATCATATGCTCTATTTTGCTTATTCTGCTCTCTCAATTTGGTGTTCTTAGGGCTCGCCAAAGCACGGCACAAATTTTCCCATACTCCCTCGCTAATTCATAATGGATGCTGTCCAGACTTTCTAATGTCCGTCAACATGTCCCTAAAACGAGTTGATCCTCTCCTCTCAAAAATTATTCTGATTCTCATGCCATGTTCAGAAAATCACCTAAAATCTTTTTGTAAAATATAGGCATAATAAATAATATTAATATAAATGAAATCAACTATTTTAAGTAATGCCAAATAAATATACCTGAAATTCTCTAAACCACATATTCATAATTTCCTTTGGGATCTTCTTCCATGATAAGTAAGGAGAATAATAATTGCTATGTATGATGTCCCAAATCTTGTGGGTTTGCTACCTTAAGGGATTGAAGATGCAGGTTAAATTTTATGTCAATAATATATAATAGATCAAATAATAATAAATTTACAAAATAAACTGAACTTATATATCGCCCTCAGGCTCGATGTATATACTCTTATATGCTACTATTACAGTATCCCTAGCGTCAACCCCTTTTTATGTTAATGGTTCACCTTGTTCTGGCTGTACATAAGGTGGGTAATAATAAGGTTAGGGATAAGGAGGGTAAGGATAGGTTGATGGAGTTGTTTGTGATATTCATGGAGGATAATATGAATAAAATGTAGCTGAATGTGTTTGATCTGGAGAGAAAAATTGAGGACTGATAGATGTAGGAGAAAAATACCCAGAAAGGGGTGGCACTCCAACCATAGCTGGATCTGACTATCCCTGATCCTGCTCAGTGGGGGAATGCTGCTGACTCGCAGGTGGTGGAGATGGTATCACTATTGAAACTGATCTTTGTCCCTAACTTTTATCACCCTATATAGACCTGTTTGGTCCAGTGCTCAAATATTTTTTATGAGAAAATTTTGAAGTGAATGATCTACAAGGAGGATCATCACATGAAACTATCTATACTAAAAAAAGTAATTAATAAATTGTTATAACATATAAAAAATTAAGTTGTAACAATTATGAATATTTACATAAGTAGAAATAAAAAAAATAGAATGATGAATATTTAGTTGTAACAAACATGAATAATTATATAATATATAATGATTTATATACAAATAATATTTAATAAGAGACATTTACAAAGATTTGTTCACTAACTTATGTTAAGATAGTTGCTATTTGCATGCATTACATTTTTGGCAACTTATAAAGTTTTGATGATTTTAAATATTATTGTTCAAATGTGTAGTTATCTCCTAACAATTTTGGAAGAATTGTATTTGCTCTTGTGTGTACTAACATTTCAGGGAAAGAACTCCAGACTACAAGGCTTCAAATTAAAATCAGCATGAGATACCTTGAAATTTTTGAAGCTTGCACTTTGCTTAGAAATCAAATTGAAAGGGAGTGATTGTAACTTGAGTGAATCAAAACATGCACACACAAATAAGGAGATCATATTAAATTTGTGTTGATCGTACAGGACGATTTAAGTTCGTACTGGACGATCAGACAGTTATCTCCTATAGAGCATATGGAACGAATAGAAATTTGCTCGAAAAATTTTCTAAGTCCTATTCGTCCAGACGAAATTAATTATCGTACAGTACGATTTGCTCTCTGTAAAATTTTCGTCCAGACGAAATTAATTATCGTACAGTACGATTGGCTCTCTGTAAAATTTTCGTCCAGACGAAATAAATTATCGTACAGTACGATTGGCTCTCTGTAAAATTTTCGTCCAGACGAAATAAATTATCGTACAGTACGACTGGCTCTCTGTAAAATTTTCGTCCAGACGAAATAAATTATCGTACAGAACGACTGGCTCTCTGTAAAATTTTCGTCCAGACGAAATTAATTATCATACAGTACGACTGGCTCTCTGTAAAATTTTCGTCCAGACGAAATTAATTAACGTACAGTACGATTAGCTCTCTGTAAAATTTTCGTCCAGAAGAAATTAATTATCGTACAGTATGATTGGTTCTCTGTAAAATTTTCGTCCAGACGAAATTAATTATCGTCCAAACGATTAACCGACTTAGGACAGTTTTCAGTAGTTTCTAGATTCGACCTTGTAATAACCGTTCGTATTGGACGAACCTAGTTCGTACAGGACGATCAGCTGTACGAAGACACTTCGTACACATATTCATATAGGGTCGTTTCAGATCGTTTAAGTAAAATCGTCCAGGACGATCCACGATCGTACAGGACGATCCATTGCGTACAGAATTGAAAACTTGCAGTTTTTGGGCGGTTTTTCTTGTCTTTTGTATAAATAGCCCAAATTAGACTGCCACCCAATCTTTTTGTCATTTGATCTTCGTGCCTCTTGAGAGAATAGCCAAGGAGAGAAGTGAAGAGAGCATTCAAGGGAGGATTCCTACCATAGAAGCAAGAAGGCTTCACTTGGATTTCAAAGGTAAGAGTCTCTACTTGTGAATTGAGATTACTTCACTCTTTTCTTTCTTCCTTCTAGATTCTTGTGAGAAGATCTGTCAAGGAGATCCGGTTCTCTGCCGACACTTGGAGAGTATGAAAGGACGAAGGGTTCTCTGCCCACACTAGGAGAGTGTGAAAGGATGAAGGGTTCTCTGCCCACACTAGGAGAGTGTGAAAGGACGAAGGGTTCTCTGCCCACACTAGGAGAGTGTGAAAGGACGAAGGGTTCTCTGCCCACACTAGGAGAGTGTGAAAGGACGAAGGGTTCTCTGCCCACACTAGGAGAGTGTGAAAGGACGAAGGGTTCTCTGCCGACACTTGGAGAGTGTGAAAGGACGAAGGGTTCTCTGCCCACACTAGGAGAGTGTGAAAGGACGAAGGGTTCTCTGCCCACACTAGGAGAGTGTGAAAGGACGGACGGTTCTCTGCCAACACTGGGTATTGTGTAAAAGGATGAACGGTTCTCTGCCGCACCTGGGAGTGGTGAAAAGAGTGTGTTGTAAAGGCTTCTCCGCCTTGCTGTGGGTGCAAAAGGAGAGTCACTATTGGTATTAGTGCAATACTCAGAGGGTGCCTCTGAGGAGTGGATGTAGGTCTGGTTATAGACCGAACCACTATAAATCTGGTGTCATTTATTTTACTGTTTTTACATTTCCGTACTTTCTATTTCAGTTTTAAAAAACTCTGTGGTTGAAAAATCATTTTCTACAAAAATTAAAAAGGGGTCTTAAATTTTTCTACCAATTCACCCCCCCTCTTGGTAGCCTTGGGACACTCACTTAGGCTTAACAACCTAATTACTAGACTCAACAACTTAGTTTCTTAAAACTACAATACAATAAGTACATTACAATAAATTTAGTCACTTAAATTATTAGTACCATTCAAAATCAGAAATACTTTTATTATTCTCTAAGATATCTTCACTTTCTTCCTCATTCTCACTTGAAGAGCTTGTCGAATTATTTACATCCTCTAATTGTATTTGAACATTATTTGATATAGCTCACATCTCATCAATTTAAACAGACCTATAATTTCATATTTCATCATCTTGATGTGTAGTTGCTACAATGTGTTGTTGGTCAACTATCCTCCATGCTTTTATTTTTATGACAGCTAGCCAATCTTATTTATCTCTGCGACTGCTAGGATATTTGTTGAAATAAACTTAAACAACTTGACTTGCTAACACAAATTGGTCAAACTTCCTATGCTATATAATATATTTTATTTCTAATAAAGCATACGCGGGAAGAACCCTTGTGCCTCTATTCAGTACTTAATCATATCATTGATAGTTGAATAAACATATAAGATTCTCATCTTCTCGTAGATACTGTAGCTTAAGAACCTTATTCAGAATATCATAATAATCACATTCATCTTCATTAAATTCTATAATTTTTAGTTTTTCTTCCTTCACTCTATGACATGGAATGAAATTTGAACCCATTAAGTATATATATTGGTCAGCTATTTACTTTTTATACTGAGCCCCATGTTAGTGCTTGCAGACCTTTATAAAAGACCTTGTTACTAGGATTATGTACTTAAAAAAAAATTAAATGTTAGGACTTCTATTATTAATTAAGATGTAATAATAAAAACTTTGAAATTTAAGTGCTAATATATGATTTAAACCAAATTGGAAATTCATTTGTATCAAATTGCTCAACATCTGTAGTATATGTTAAAGGCAAATTGCTTATAAAGTACCTGATGACAAATCATCCAAGGAAGATTTAAGTATTTGAAATTAACATGATTCCTTTTATATATTATGGAAATTTTTATTTTAAGATTGGTTTGATTTCTTGACAGATCAGTAGGACATAAAAATTCATTGTTTTGATTCTAAATTATTAAGGAATTGTTCAACATATTTGTCACTAGGCTTTTCATGACTTATAAAGACTAATAGTGCAGATTATAATTGTTCTTTTACATCGAAGTTTTTATTATGACCAATCTTTATTCTTGTACTCCTTACATGGGGCTTGAAGTAGTAGTAGCAGAAGTGGGCGGTTTCTTGAGATAAATATGCGTCACATATCAATCCTTTTGGTCAAGATTTATTCTTAAAATATTTTTTCAACTTATTCAAATATCTTCTAGATGATTAGAATAATTAATTATCAATAAAAATATTTAATATAATATATTAAAAACATATTTTACCTCTTAAAAGGGTATATCCAATGATAATGTACAGGCACACAAACTCTAACTTCTTAAGATAGATAAATCAGAAGATGTTTCATAAAATCAACAAATCCTTAGGAATTTTTTTTTAACTTGCATAGGATGATTAGTATGTTCTCTTCACTCATCCATAAAGCATTTTTACTTAGTTTAAATAAATATAAATCTTTGAAGAAAATGCTAAGCTCTGGCAACGGATTTGATATGTAATCTGGTAATAGACATACTATGATCGGAAGGAGAACCTCTATAATTATTTGATAATTATGATTTTTTAGTCTAAATAATTTTGCAGATTTATAAGTTTGATCCATAGCCATCAGACATTTTTAAATCTTTAAATTACTGACATATTGATTTTTTTTGCTCTAGCGTGGAATAGTAAAGTGCTTTGGGCTTTATTATTTTGCCATCACTAGTTATTACTAACTCGAAATCTCTTTAACGACAGTATTCTTCAGTGTCATTTCTAGATTTGACATCATCCTTGCTCTTGCTTTTATCATCCATAATTGTATTAAAAATATTGTATATAAAGTTTTTCTCAATTTGCATAATATCCATATTATGTCTTATCAAATTTATTCTCCAATATAGTAATTTTTAGAAAATAATTTTTTTAATCAAATTATGTTAAACACCATATCTCAAAAATTTACACTGATAATATTGTAAAATTAATTATTAATAAAAAAAATCAGAAAAGTCTTTGTAGTATATCATCACCACTTAATTTGGGTGGAGGATGTGAACTCTCTACTCTACTTTAACGAATGCTTCCTTATTTCTCCTAAATGGATGATCAGCGAGCGAGAAGGAACATACGATTACAATCAAACCAAATATTTTTTCTTTCATATTTTAGTGTGAAATATTTATTATTCTCCATGCAGTAAGGGTAAGATAATTTTTTTAGTGTGCTCCAACCAAATAACATATCATAAGCTAGAAAATCGCTAATGATTCAAAGCAATGTAATTTTAAGGAGAAAATTTTATTTGGTTGAGACGTCATATTTAAGGACACATTCTTTTCATAAGAACTTGAGATCATTAATTTATGGTTGCAAAAATTTATCAATTTTTTCTTTTGGATTATTTGGTCAATTTATTATAAGTATTAAGAATATGTACTTGGTAGTCATACACAATTCTGATGGAAGGTTGTATAGAGTTTGTATAACTGACCAACAAGTGTACGGTGAAGCTGCCTGATTTTATGATGTAAAACCATCAGCATATAATCCCAATCTTATATTATTGGCTTAGCAGCAAATGAAGCATGCATTTGATTAAAATGTTTTCACGCTTCAACATTTAATGGATGAGAAAGGACACCACTATTTGCTAATTTTTCATTATACTATCTCATATGATATGTTGAACTCATTATTGCGTAGAGCCACTAATGTCTTGAAATAATTGGTGAATAAAATAAACAGAAATATGAAACATCTTTCTTTTGACGACGTTATTTTCCTGAGTTTAGTTTAAATCGGGGTGCTTTGCAGATGCGACAATAAACTTTTGTCGCATCATTCTTGTAGTATAACATATATCCATTTATACAACAATCAATTTTCATAGCGGTGAGACCCAATTTGGATACTAATTTCTTTATTTGATATATATATATATATATATATATATATATATATATATATATATATATATATATATATATATATATATATATATATAGGGATTAAATTGTCCACTGGATTTATTTTCTTAAGAAGAGGAATGTCTTGAACGACCAAGTTCACAATCCCCTCACTAAGTGTATTACTACTAAAATTACACTATGTATATTCATGATTTAGATCAACTCAAGTGAGAACCTTTACACTCTAAGGTAGACATCCATAATTCAAGTTTTCCTTCAACTCCCTCTCTAGTCTTATCAACAATAATAATATCATAAAAAAAATATCAGGGTATAACCTCTTGCAAATGTCTACTAAGAACATCCATGACTAAAGAAAAATGATATGGGCATAAGGCTTTCTCAAAATCAACCTTTAGATTCAAAGGTTGATCTTCATTTTCAAGTTTACCTTTAACTCCCTCTCTAGACTTATCATCAAGAAAATTATCAACAACAAAAATAAAAAATTAATTAAGGTAAGGTACATCCTCTTGCAAATGTCAATTAGATTGTCAATATTGTCCCAGTGAAGAAAAAGAATGGTCAGATTTGTGTCTGTATTGATTTTCGAGACCTTAACAAGGCATGTCTAAAAGATAATTTTTTTTCTCCCATTATTAGAGCTTTTAATGGATAACACTTTCAACTATGATATGTTCTTATTTATGAATGGATCACCGGTTACAATTAAATCAAGATGGTGCTTGAAGATGTAAAACTCACATCATTCAGAATGCTCATTGGCATATTCTTCTACATGATAAAGCCCTTTGGCCTGAACAAAGATGGTGCCATCTACCAACGGGAAATGACATGCATTTTATACAATTTGATACACCAAAAGGTCGAGTGTTATGTAGACGACCTAGTCATTAACGGTAAAGCCCTTTGGCCTGAAAAAGGCTGGTGCCATCTACCAACGGCCAATGACATACATTTTTGACAATTTGATACACCAAAAAGTCGAGTGTTATGTAGACGACCTAGTTGTTAAGAGCATGGATCACAAGGACCACTTAAATGACCTAAAATTTGTATTTGAGAGTATCAAAAAGTCTTATGTGAAGATAAACCCTCTTAAATGTGCCTTCGATGTATCTTCTGATAAATTCCTAGGGCATGTTATTCGTCACTGAGGAATCGAGATCGACCCCAACAAAATTAAGGAGATCATGGAAATGCTGCCTCCCAGAAACCTCTGTCAACTTCGTTCTTTACAAGGGCAGCTGGCTTTCATTTGACGATTCATATCGAATCTGTTAAGTAGGTGCCAACCATTTTCAAAGTTGATGAAGAAGGATGTCTGCTTCAAATGGGATGCAGAGTGCTAGGAAGCGTTCGATAGTATTTAAAGATATATATTGAATCCACCTATTCTTACAGCGTCAATTACAGGAAGCCTCTCATACTATACATGACCGCTCTAGAAGAGTCCCTTGGAGCATTATTAGCCCAACATAATGAATAAGGAAAGGGAAATGTGCTCTATTATATATGTAGAAGATTGATTCGAGCAAAAATCCATTATTCTTCAATTAAGAAGCATTGTTTGGCATTGATTTTTATAGTTTATAAACTATGCCATTACATGCTTTCTCATAAGGTTATGTTGATATCAAAAATCGGTCCGCTGAATTTCTTGATGATAAGAATAACATTGATAGATCGTTTAGTGAAATGGGCAGTAATACTACTACAGTTTGATATCACGTATATGTCACAAAAGGCGGTGAAAGGATAAGCCTTGACAGATTTTCTCGCTGCATATCATAACCCGACAAATTCCCCACTCAATGATAATTTGTCCAATGAGCAAATCTTGCAAGTTGAGGATAACAAAGAATCATTTTGGGAGATGTATTGTGATGGGGCTTTGTTGCGGATCTATGGTTTATGATTTTGATGATAGCAAACATTCCTTATTTCTCTACGATTGCCTTATGTGCTAACGTTTCAGGTTCACACAATCAGACTACAATTTGGAACCAGCTCAAGATTGGGTAGACTAAGTCTGAGTCAGTTTGTAATCTTTTTCTTTTCTTGAGTCTGCTTTATTTGATGTGGGACCTATCGATTTATAACTTGGAATATTTCCTGTTATTCCCTAAAAGATTTCCTTTTTGGTAATATCGGCCGGGACGATATTTATATCGTCCTGGACGATATGTCCAAAATCAGAAACCTTAATTAGGGCATCCTCATTAAGATAGCCGTCATAAACTTATCGGCCTGGACGATATTCTCAATTCAGAAAGAATCAGTCGCCATAATCAGTTTAGGTATTCTTTATTTTAGGAAATTGGTCAGGACGATATTTATATCATCCAGGACGATCTAACTGAATTATACCTAAATTGATATGGTATTATTTGGAAATCATTAATGGTTGATTGATACGATCACATCATCCGGGACGATCTTATGATCGGCCAGGACGATGGCCTGGACGATTGACTTTGGCCAGCACCAAATCAGGGCGATGATCAGGACGATTAAAATTGGTTTTAAACTAATCGTCCGGGACGATCGTGAGATCGGCCAGGACGATATAACCAATTTTCTTCTGATCGTCCCAGGTCGTTGAGCACGAATTTGAACTAATCGGCCAGGACGATATGCCTATCGTCCTGGATGATAATGTCGACAACTTGCATTAATGAGCTTGTTTTGAGAGCTTCTATTTAAGCAATGACAAGGCACTTTGTAAGTGTCTTTGGCAGTCATTGTAGCTTCGTTCTTATGGAGGAAACTTGAAGAGAGAGCTTGAAAGGGAGAAAGGAAAGGGTGGAGTTATAGTGGGAGAAGATCCTGTGAGGGGGGGAACTCAAGGGAGTGTGGAGGGGATTCTACACGGTTGCTCCGGCGAACTCGCAGCTTAGTACCATCGGATTCAAGGCTTGTCTCGAGGTAAGTTCACCAAAGAAGAAGATTTCTTTGGAGTTAAAGGACCCGGCGACTCCGCCGCACCGGGGAAGGTGGAAGTGATTTTGTAAGGGCTTCTCCGCCTAGCTATGGGGGCTAAAGTAGAGACACTTTTTTGAGTGCAATACTTGGAGGGTTCCTCCAAGGAGTGGATGTAGGTCAAGGTTTGACCGAACCACTATAAATCCTGTGTGTTCTTTTCTTATTATCGCTTCCGCATTTATTTTTCTTCCGCACTTTGTTTGTGGTGATTTTGGTTGGAGTTTTATCTTGGGTTTTAAAGTTTTTCAATTCACCTCTCTCTTGGTTAGCTTGGGCCAGTTCTATAGGGCTTAACATCCCTAACGAACTTTTAGGCATCATCAATAAAACCTGCGTAACCTCAAAATATTGCTAGGGCTCAAGCTGTCTTCGGGATCATTTTCATAGCATCTAATGGAGGCATAATGAGATTTTTGTTCAGCTTAATCGAACCACGGATCAATAATGAGGTTGGGTATAATGCTCTAATAGTGGGATTGTAAATGACAACCGACTTTAGAATCCAAAATCTTTAAATTTCGGCGACTCTCAACTTATATTAAATTTATAACCCGAGGCCCTGGAACTACGAGATAATGGTTATGGTCAGAGCCATTACGTTCCTTAATGGAATCAAATCATTGAGATATGAATAAATAAAATATAATTGATAGGGCACAAAGCCCTCTGTTAGCTAAGTTTGATTCAAATTTATTCCCTTAGACAAACATCCATCTCGGAAGACGCAACCCATGGCTACCGACAAGGATCCTTCTATCAGGTTGGGTCGACTCCCTCCTCTGACTAAGTAGACTAGGGACCACGATAGTCCGAGACGACGGAACCATAGGATCTTGATCGGGCTCATCTCCACTCCCCCCACCATCTGCTTTAAGTGCAAGATGGTGTAATTTCAAATTTAAATATATATCAAATCCTTCAAATATCCTAAGCCCATGCTGCTTCTATATGCCAGATAACGCGTATATCTACCTATTTGATTGATGACTATCATTAATCGGAAGTTCTATCTCGTTATCGGGAGGGGTAATTAACTATTGGGGCTTGCGCCCATAAGAAACCAGGACTCAGATCATAAAGTATTTACAAAATGAGACAAAATCTCTAGGTAGTGTCTTATCTACAAACCCATCTGCCATCCAAAATTTACCCCAGTACTTAAATTCGTTAAAACTCCCCAAAGAAAGATAGCAAGGGAGGCCGGGGCCAAATTTTCGGAGCCCACTATACTCATCGTGTTATCATCATTGTGCAAATCTAAGATACTCGGACATATCAAGAGCAAGGATCTTGTTTAAGAAATAGTTGCATATTAGAGAATGTTCATAACTATTAAGTTGCCTTTAATTCTGTATTTAATATAGAAATCAAAAGTAAGTGGCAACACCTAAGCAGGAAGCAAACTAGTATTTGTTAGTATTTTTTATTAACATAATATTTTTTAACCAATATATATATATATATATATATATATATATATATATATTATATATATATATATATATATATATATAGAGAGAGAGAGAGAGAGAGATAGAGAGAGAGAGAGAGAGAGAGGTTAAAAATATAGATCAGTAATTATTATTATAATGAAATGAAAACAAGATCCCTAAATCAAATCACACTAGAAAAAAAAAAAAAAGCTATAATAAATCAATCAATAAATAACACATGTAGAATGAGAGTTGAATATTGTTATACATGTTATTATACTATAACAATTAATAATGTTATCTATAAAGCATGGGATTGGGTGAATCATAAAATAATAGTAAAATGTTAAATACCAAATAGTGAAATGGTAAATGCCAAAAGAAAAAACGTGCGTAAACTAATTTTTTCATGGTTTTACACTAATGGTTATATTCACACCTTGAGTCATCTAGCTCAAGGATTCATTATTCTCTCATTCATCTACCACCAAATGGAGAAGTCTACTTCTTACAACACAAAGGCTTCAATATATCACAAATTTCTTATAAGCTAAATTAAATAATAGCTCTCAACATTCAACAATAAACATTGAAGGAATATGGTGTAAGAGAATCATAAATAACCAAATAGTGTGCATGTTCATAAGGGATTTTCATAGTTAAGAGTTTTAAAATGAGAAGTGCAAGGAAATCTTATTTTTTCTGATTTTTAGTCTTTCATTCATTTTAGAACTTTTAAAAGGGTATTTATATTAAATACTCAAAGAACAAACCCTAAAATAGACTAAGTTGTAAAGTACTGGTCGATTGTGTAGTATGATCCAAGTATAATATGGTACGATTGGTTCAAACAACAAAATTTTATAAAGTCCATCTCCATTTAATCATACAGTATGATGTGGAATTTATATTGGTTGATGACTCTGTTATGATAGATTAGGTCTTTCGTGTCGAGTTAATATAGGGGGGTTAAGCCGAAGAGGTGAAGGCCCAAGGGCTGACCTATGAGGGGGGGGGAAATTGTAAGGTAAAACAAAGTGAAGTCACCTTTTAGAAAATTATTGAACGAAAATAAAAAATTTCAGTTAAATTTTCTGTTGACTTAAATATTTTTCAACCAAAAGTTTTAAACAGAAATATAGTGCAGGAAACGTAAAAAACAGTAATGTGACACCAGATTTATAGTGTTTCGGTCTGATAACCAGACCTACATCCACTCCCCAGAGGCACCCCTCTGAGCTATTGCACTAATACCAATAGTGACTTTCTCCATTCTAGCCCCACAGCAAGGCGGAGAAGAAGCCTTTACAACACACTATTTTCACCACTCCCCGCTTTCGTGCGGCAGAGAACCGTCCGTCCATTTACACAATTCCCAGTGTTGGCAAGAGAATGTCCCGTCCTTTCACACTATCCCAGTGTTGAAGAGATCGTACAGTCACGTTCACAGCTCCTAGTGTGGGCAGAGCAGAACACATTCGATCTTTAACACTCTCCTGGAG